>JAZAYU010000412.1:269157-382983 GCA_038501625.1 Corbicula japonica | reverse complement strand
ATGTTTCAAGATTGTATTTTATACTCCGATTTCACGATGAGGAATAAAAATGATATGATATTTGTAGATAGAACATTGGTTAAGCGTACTTGTTTGTTTTTCAGTTGACGTAGCTAGCGTGGACAGACGAGACAAGCAACGAGAATTGGAGAGTATCGAACGTGTTGAAAGTCTAGTTGTTGCTTTTAAAAATTCATCGATTCACTTAGAAACACTCGAACAAATCTCTAGTATGGTTGCCAAGCCGTATTCGGCCAGTTCATATAATGGATTTTCACAGCAGAAGGGACCAAGTATTTGGAGAGTCTATAAGACCTTACTAGGGTATATTTCTTCTGTTGAAATTTCAAGAATATTTGAGGGGTCCATATGTTAATATTTGTGTGTCGAAACTTAAAATAAATGTGTTATGCAATAGTTCGGAGACTTAGGAATGTTTTGGGATGCTTTGCTGCAAAATGAAACCATTATTAAGTTAGAACTTCTTTGCATCAAAGTGCAACATTGGTGTAATTACATATAGAATAATTCGTATTGCATGTTTCTACAAATTTTTACTGAAAAGGGCTCTCATAAAAACATCAGAACACAAAAACAATTTTGAAAATGGCAGGCAGGGTTCGAGGAAGGTAAGTCACATACCGCATACCTTTCCGTACTCCGCTGTTTAGTAGCCAGTCGATAAAACTTCCGAAAGGACTGGACTCGGTTTTAGGAGTCACTTTTTTTAATGATCACATAACATCAGCTCTTTCACGTGCACGATTAGGCTTTATATTCACAATGGGTTAGTTATAATAATAAAACCGTCATGCATTAAGCTATGACTGAAAATATACGGTCGACACAGTTCACTAAAAGTTTATTGTTTTTATAGTTTAAATTGCTAAGATAATGTTTATATCATAGTCTCAGTTTGTTAATGCATTCATCACTGTTTCCAGTCTTCATGATTATCTCTTATGGCGTATTATACCAATACAGATTATACTATGCTGTTCAACGAATGTTTCCTGTAAAAAAAGTCTATGCATATCAAACATGGCCACATCCAGAAGAAACAGCCTCTTCAAACAGCAAGAAAGTAGAGAGGAGAGAAAAAGAAAGAAGATCATGGGTTATTTAATGATCAATTACAAAATAGACAACTGCAAAAACGTGTTTATTTCTTCAGGCGTATGTATACAAACCTCTTCCGGGACAGAAAGGACTACTTTGCTCGGATTTTTCTGTTACCCCTGTTCATGGTATTTATCCTGCTGTTTCTTGGAAGACTGAAGCACACACAGTCCAGTATACAGGACAGAATAGGCCTGTTATACCAGTCCTCAACAGTCCCACCCTTCATGGGAATCATCAACAGCGTCGCTCTGTGTAAGGGTGTTGTTTCTTGTCCAAAAAATAGACCGAACTTTCCTTATGCATTATAATCTACAGTTCCAATTAAGGGCACGCAGCCCGAAATGAGTTTTCGTTGATATTTTTGGCATTTTTGTTGTTACTTTATTTGGAAAGAATTTGAATATAGTGTATATTATTTTGTCATACTCCATAGTTGATTTCTGTACATATTTGCGAAACATAATGCTGATTTTACTGTAAAATGCTTACACCGCATTGTCGTCTGCACAACTTTGTGACGTCAGTGCAAGGATTGACGTCAACTGTTCACGTGACGCGCCCTATTTTTTTTTTTTTAGCTTTTTGAATTATTTAAAATACATTAAGTAACCGGTGCATTAATTTACTTTCAGTTATGCAATATGTCAGGTATATATTACTAGTATGTTTAGAAGTGTTAAGACATCTTTCAATCAAAGAATGTCGTAAATAACAGCCATAAAGTTGTATCTCATCGATATCTTCTTTCTACTTTCAGTCAAGTGTTTGAGGGATCTATATTACCGAGAGAGTCGGGATGGACTTTACGGCACTACAACATTTCTTCTGGCATATGCAATACATTTGATTCCATTCCATGTAATCTCTACCCTGATATTTAGCAGCGTAGTCTACTGGTAGGTATTGGATTACAAACGTAATCTTTATGTAATTATTCTTGAAGTTTCGTAATTGATAAAATGAAGACATTGAAAGCCCCTGAACACGAGAAATATCGGTTTAATTGAGTCTGTTCATATGCACAAATTGGAATGCATATTACTGCCCACGCCGCCTAAGCGCAAGGCAATATTCACACCAGTTAACAGTACAGTTTCGATCCATCCCAAACGACGGTTGTGCTTGTGTGTTAGAACATGGAAACTTCAATTAAGATGAAACAACTTTGAGGTCAGTCATTCTAAGGTCAATGTCATAGGGACCTTCAATAAAATTACATTGGAATACTATCCAGTTGGCGTTGTGGGGGTCGTAAATGTTTTACAAACATCTCTTGATGATCTCGTTAGTATACATTCATACAGAGACATTCATACATTGTGAAATTCGTATACTTGAAATTCCTTTGACATTTCAGGGCGACGGGTATGTACCCTGCTGCGGACCGGTTCGGACTGTACTGCCTGGTTATATTCTTGTTGCAGTTCTGGGGTGAGATGCTCTGTGTTACATGCATGGGACTATTCATGAACCCAAACCTAGCCAACAGCGTGACGGCATTGCTGCAGGCAGCTAGTGTTGTCATCGCCTCAGGATTCTTAAAGTAAGGTCATAGTTCTACATGTAACCACGCTTCTCCTATTGATAAGATAATCTAGATAGGGTAATTCCGTCCGATATACGAGGATTGATACATGTCGCCTTACGGGTTCGATTCCCAGAGTGGGCTTTATACTCAATAAACTACTATTAATATATTGCACTGCTTGACATTTTACGACTTTATTTTGATTCTTTTTTTATCAAATGGTACGTTTTTTACGATTCTTTTAAAAGAAAGGAGGTAAATAAGACGATATGGGCGGTTAGATGTTTCAGAAATTCGATTTAAATATAAAGTTCTGTAAATGCAAGAATAGTTATTTCGAATCACGGTTTTTAAGAAATAAAAATAAATAAATAAAAGTATTACAATTGGCTTAGAATAAGGTACAGTGAATGATCACTGGGGTCTGTCAAGGGAAATGGTGTCTACTTTGATAATGTTTGAACTACTTTATATTGAAAGACCCTACGATATTATGTGTATTTTTCTTACAACGTACTGGTAATTTTATTACACATTTTTTCAAAAAGAAATGTTAAGTTTACCACAAAATGCACAATAAGCAATGTCGTCTGCTAAAACATATGACGTCATTTGAAAGATCAGTTTCAGTTGTTTGAAGACACTTTTGTTTAAAGACACCATACTAAGAAAACTAAATGTCGGAAGATAGGTAAAACGATTAAGGCCAATCATTAATGTGCGCTACTACTTTAAACAGTAAATAGGAAAATGACGTGCATCAAGAAGAGAACACAAGCTCTTTATGTGGTCTTACAAAAAATAATATAAATATACTATTCAAAATTTGATAGGGATCACTTTCTGTTTTATCCCAAATTATTCCTCCTACCAAGTTTCAACCGCTGTTTCGCTTCAACAGTTTCATTCCTTCTTTGGCACTAAGCTGATGTCAAATGAACAAAGTTTAAGAATCACATCAAATATTTTATCGTTGCAACCTTAAGTAAGGAACAAACATAATCTTTTTAGTGATTCTTACCAAATTTTGAGTAGACTATAATTAATTTTCCGTAACTGTTATGGAAAGTAAATGAAATGCGTATCTAAAAAGAGTTCACAAATATGAATAACGAAATAACATTTTAATAAAGTTATTTATTGGCGTTAGTTCGGCACACCTTTCATGATTTATTAAACTATCTTTCAGGAATTTGGCTTCCATCGTCAAGCCTTTTCAGTGGCTGAGCTGGATACTTATGCACAAATACACCGGAGAAATATTCGTTGCTAATGAGTTCCGCGATCTGACGTTTGATTGTGAATTAAATGGTAATGATTTATTTCGGTTTGTTTAAATTTGAGAATAACGATTTTTGAAAAATTTCAAACACATATTTAAATCGTTGGAAACAGACCCAATTTTTTCGCTTTCACAACCATTTTAAGGTTTTCTTTTGTTAAATAATCTCATAGTAACGTGCTGTTATGTAAAAATAACTTAATGAAACAACATCAGCTACAGCAGCAGCAGCAGCAGCAGCAGCAGCAGCAGCTGCGTCACAACCACCATCACCACCACTACCAACAACAACACCACCAATACCAACAACAACAACACCCAAACACCCTGATATTATATTTGTATTTCTTGTTTATTTGCAGTAACTTTAGTTTGCCTTAAAAACGGCAATGACTACATCGACAAATATTACCCAGAAGCTGTTGACAACATGGCACGAAATTTTGGTGCAGTCGGAACTTATGCAGTATGCACTGTAATACTGGCTATACTTGCATTCGAGATTCGAGGATTAAAAAATCTTCACTAGAAAACAGTTGGAAATATCTAGAAGTGAGAACGTCCAGTTGACTAAGGCAAATAAAATATTATTATAAGTGTATACAGTAATATATTTTTCAGAAACTAAATTTTACATGTTCAAATTATAAGAATCTACATCTACCTATAAAACACACAATTATCCACGGGACAAATTTGCCAGACTTGGCATCAATCAACAAGACAACTGAAAACAGATTTTAATACAAAGTACGATCAAAATATCTACTCTTATTATAAATCATTTGAAATTCACAGTAAGGCTATTTGTGCAATGTAGCGGCCGTAAAATGTTTTCCCGTACATATAGTCAGTACAGTTAGCAGTAAAATAACCCGTTACCGAAGTCGTGCAGGGATGATTACGTATATCATGGCTATCCGATCAAGCGTTTTGGGGTTGTCCCGGTTATCTCAATTTGTTGCTTCGTTGGAATTGCAGTGACGGTGCGGGTTCGCTCCCAGATAGAGGCAATTTCGTTCGTTAGTTTGTTTGTATGTGGAAGAATTAGAAGATAATGAATTATCACTGACAAAACGGAAAAAAAATCATCATTTCCAAAATACTACCATTTTCTGTAGATTCGCTGAATATGTATTGTAAAAGTTTTGCTTACAAATGACAATTTAGATTTGCCGCGTTTATTGAGCAATATTTACATTCCTATTGATTTCTTCGTTTAAAAAAATGAACCGCATGACCCGTAATGACGTCAGTAACGTCATGGCTGTTACTATAGAAAACTCCCACGTATTACTCCTCCTTTTCACTTAATACTAATTTTTGAAAGCGTTCGACTTTAGTTTATTTAAAGTAAAAAAATGAATAAAATGTAAATATAAGTAATGATTCTTATTTTGGTGCGGTTCATGCAGATTGGACGTGAAAGCGAGAGCTGGCAAATTTACCATAAAGCGCTAGCGCGCTTTATGGATTTACCAGCTCTCGCGTGCACGTCCAAACTGCATGAACCGCACCAAAATAAGAATCATTCCTTAAATGGCCGCTAAATGGAGTTAGGTAAACGATTTTATCAAAAGTGCTGTTATACATTGCGATCAGCTGAGCACCTTGTAAAAAGGGGATACATTCTACGGATGTGTTTTTGTGTTTATTCGTATTGTTATGCAATTACATTATTTAACTAATTTCTATGTTTTTTGCTTTGCGCAATGCAACTACTATGCAACTTGTCAACACTTTCTTTTTTGTTTGTATTTTACGAATTGTTCATTTGATTATCTTAGTTTTATTTAATAAATATTCTTCAGTTGTTGAGTGAGAGTAATTTTTCCACAATTATTATAGAAATATAATATCATAACATTGCAAGCGAAAAGAGATGTAATGTTTAATAAACTGTATTCTTTTATTCAGGTCAGTTGTTTTTTGAGACAAAGGATATTGCCTTACATTGATTTTGAATGTAGATGTGTTTGTTTCTCATATACTCATATTTTCATAGTCATAAATTCATAATTATGCCCCCCCATCAAAAAAAAGCGGGGTATATTGCTTTGCCCATGTCGGTCAGTCGGTCGGTCCGTAGACCACATCTTGTCCGATTTAGCCAGCGCTTTGACGTACAGTCTTCATATTTAGTGTGGAGGTTGGTCATGATGAGTAGATGACCCCTTTTTATTGGATGTTAGTAGGTCAAAGGTCAAGGTCACAGTGGTCTTTAATAAAAAAAAGTTTGTCCAAACAATAACAAGACACTGCTTTGACATACAGACTTAATATACGGTATGGAGGTTTTTCATGACCAGTAGAAGACGCCTAATGTTTTTCAGGTCACTAGGTCAAAGGTCAAGGTCACAGCGACCTTCAACACGAAAACCTTGTCCAGTCAATTATTAGACAATGCCTCCGCCTACGGTCCTCAAACTTGGTTGGTCATCACCTGCAGATGATCCATACTGATGTTCAGTTCAATTAGGTCCAAGGTCGAAGTCAAAGCCACCTTTCTCATAAAAATTCACTTACCAATAACTACATAATTATTGAACCTTCGATTCTCCATTCGGTACTGAGTTTGTCATCACTTGTGCATGAATCCTAATCATTTTCAGGTCAGTAGGTCAAAGGTCAAGATCACAGTGACCTTCACTACAAAAATTTTGTCGTGCCTAAACATTGATTAGGGTGATCAATAACATACAGCAGTTTACTCTCCATTTGGCGTTTTTTATTGGGGGGGGGGGGGGGCATATATGTTTTACAAACATCTCTTGTTCTAATTAAGATTTTAGAGGAAGTTTAAAGACACTGTTTGCCGTTTAGTGTGGCCTTCACCAACCCTCTGTCTGGGCAAATCTATAAAACAACGGCAATTAAATGATCTGCAATGTATAAAATCCATATTTTGCTGAACCCTATTTATTACTAATAAGGCTTGTAGAAATTAACGAATTGAAATTCCTGTTAGTAAACTACTGAATGTACTTTTAACACACAGCACAGAAGCACATATATTCCTCTAATCTGTCCTTCTTACGCAATTCTTAAAAAAAAACACGGTGAATTTTGTCTTAAACTGTTAGAATTAACTTTAAAATAAAGAGGTAATTAGCGGAAACACAGTGAACAAGAACCATAACTTTCCCTGGGTATTACGCAATATCTTCCGGTTTCAGTGCATGTACATTAAAAGTTTTCGGGGTTATATCTCTGAATTGTTCATAAAGGAACTAAATGAAAAAAAAAACTATAAAGGGCTATGTGCATAGCTCAAGAACCGTTATGCTTCTTTAATAACAAGTACGTATCATCAACTTTTTAACAAACAAAGATTGTTCCATTTTAACTAAAACTACAAAAGAAAAATGAATGGCACTTGAAACATTGTTAGAGAATTATTGTTCATTATTTTTTAACTTTAATTCCTAATTATTTTAGAGTTATTTGCCAATTTTCCTCCATTTTGTATTCTAGAGCATAACTATAACTGGACCTTACTTATATATGTGTAAGACTAGTATTGAGTTGCACTGAACAATCGGGGCTAGGCAGTGTAAGGAGTAATATGCACTTCCATTACTGCTCATAAACGGGTCAATCGACCGAGCATACTGTATTTGGGTCGGCACGGCCCAGTTTAGCCGGTTTTCGACAATCGTTTTGAATTACTGCAAACCTAACAATTTAGGGTTGCATGCAAGACTGTCGTAACTCTTTCTTTATTTCAATGTTGTTACGACAGTCTTGCGTGCTACCCTAGAATATAGTTCTTAGTTTCAAAAAGTTAGTCAATGCTGCAGGCGGTCAATTTTGTAATACTGTGCAAAATAATAAAAGTTATATTTAAACATATGGAGTCAATCAATATTTGAAGAAATTTAACTCGTGGAACGTCTGACAAGATTTTGAGACATGAACGCGCATGAATACCTAATGGCGGATTGCCATATTGGATTCGACAACGTTCGGTTAAGACGAAAAATCCATCGCAATCAACTGAATAGTGAGTATTTATCGAGTTATTTTCGTGATCCAATGTTTTATAACACCCAGGTTACATTTGAATGTATATTGACAATAGCATTTCTCTTTGTTAATAGAATTTTTCATATGGAAAATGGAGGTGGATTTGGTGGTTTACAAATGGTAACGTTACAAAATCTTTATAAAACTGAACTTATATATTCTTCTTACAGTATACTCACCGTCTTCAACTGACTGAAGTTTACCATGTTTAGATTCGAAAGACTATACCGCAGTAAACGAGATTTTGGCTCTTTAGGTTTTATTGAACGTTACGTCCCGTTACGTCATTTAATGCACTCTCCAAAACGAAAGTAGGAGTTTCAAAACACTGAGTAGGACAAGGCAAAACTTTTTTTTTTAATTTAGGGCCCTAATCATTGTGGCTATTTATTGTGGAACCTTGAAGCGATGTAAGTAATAAAATCATTTCAATGTATTGCATTGAAAGAAGTCGGATTTTTTACGATGAACGAATATCCTGTAAGATTTTTATTTCCATTTGAATGCTTCTAACATAAAGCATCTGATTCACAATGATTTATTTTTAACACATTTTGATCTGTTGAAAATTGTGTTTAAAGTAAGTTAAAAATCATACATGAATTGATTTAACAGATATATTAATGAATGCATTTTATGCTTTGATCAAAAGAACCTGAATTTTCATTGGCATCAGATAATATCCAGATCTGACTTGAATGAAATTTTCCCATATCATAACCCATTCCCAAATCATAACCGGCTGCATAGTTGACACAGGGTTTTCTGAATAATTGCACCTTATATGTAGACCTTCTGAAATGCATATTGGGAATCGCCACATTCAGAAAAACATAGTCAAGAGAAGAGAGGGAGAGAGCATTGTAAATAAAATGAACAGTTTCAAAAGAGACTGTCAGACGCCACTAACAATGAACAAAAATGAGAACCCGAGTGGTCACCGCCTTGGAACGGTCAGTGAAATCCGCTATCAGAAGTTTTTACTACCCCGGTACTTTCAATTTTGTCTTGCACTCCATTCAATGATGTCTCACAGGTCATTTAATCAGAACAGATATTCTCAAAATAACCAAGGGAAAACCAAAAGAAGAAAAAGAGTAGAACCTCAGGGATTCACTGAGTATACAGAACAGGAACTTCACAAATTATATGAATTTATTTAATAGTGCATGTATCTCTTAAATGCATTTCGGGTGAATTTAGCATCCTGGAAGAAAGAATAATAATGTATTTATTTATTATATGTATATTAATTTGTTTATTTAATTATTCATAAACAGGTTTAGATGATCTTTGGATCTGGTCAGACCCGTATCAACTAAGTTTGACATAATACCCCATTTGAAGCTGTATAGAACTGTTTGACATCATGCAATGAAGTGGACAACAAAAGTGAAGGTAAAATAAAAATGTTTGAGTTAAATCCACAATGACTGTTTTAGGAGATGTAATTTTTGTAAACAATATATTTTAGTTTATTTGTAATGCTTGAGCTACCATAACGCTGTGTCAACATTGCAACTGGTAAATTCTTGTAACATGTAAGTGGGTGGGGTACAAATCCATGTAATATTTTTGGATATTTTTAGATGGAAATTCAGGTTCCTGTAATCTGATAAATCAGTGTTCATTTATATTGACATGCAGCCAGACTGGTTTAGGTGGGGCGACAACTAGTACTACCCACAAGGTTTAGCCAGACTGGTTTAGGTGGGGCGACTACTTCCCACATGGTTCATGCTCTGGGCCCAAAAATACAGTATGAATGGACTTAAAGCAATTTGATGTTATTTATTCTGTTTTCTGTTTCAACAGTGCAACAGTAATTACTATGCTGATATGATATTGTAAATGAATCACTTCATAAATTAGAAATTTTCTACAGAACAATGTTAATTATGACCTCAAATACCTAATGCAAATAATGTAAATTCAGTATTGAACAGTTTGATCTCACGTGGCATTAAAATAAAGTTTAAAACTTTCCCCAAATCTGTTATCAGTACTGAATGGGTGAGATCTGTAACCATTTACAAATATCTTACCGGGATTTCCACAAGAGAAACATTAACATCACCCATTTTATGTATAACTCAAATTAGGAGGTCGCAAACAATGCAAATGGCAAAAACATGCTAAAATTTCAAGAAATGAATTTTGGGGGAAATACTTATTGCCACCTAGATTTTAGTAAATAAATGTATTTAGCTCTGGATGTAGTAAATGTTTGCAAGCTCAATTTAGTCTAATTCATGTTCTAATTACCAAGCACATACTAAAACAAAAGAAAAACCATTTGCATGAGAACTCTGAAATTCATGGACAATATACCAAAACAACTAATACCTGAAATAAGTATATGCTGGTCTACAATGTTTAGAGCCAATCTGTCAAAATAATGTTAGGGTTTTGAAGAAATTCAAGGAAAACTTACTTCCTACTTTCACTTTATACTTTCACCTTGAACCAGGAAGTAAGATTTCCTTGAATTTCTTGAAAACTCTAACGTTATTTTGACGAATTGGCACTACATCCATAGCTAAATACATTTAATAACTAAAATCCAGGTGGCAATAAGTATTTCCCCCAAAATTCATTTTTTGAAATTTTAGCCTATTATTGCCATTTGCAATGTTTGCGATACCTTAAGTTTCATAGTGTTAAATTAAGTCTTATTAATAGTAGAATTGCCTAACAACAAAGTAACAATAAATTATGAAATGAAAACCAAATATTTAAATATTTTTCACTACAAACATGTGCCAAATTATGAAAATGAATATATTACCTTCCTTTTGATGTTACACCAGTATTCAGTATTGAAATGAACCTGGGTTTACCCAGTGTTTCAGCTTAATAATTTTGATGTAACAAGTATTTATAAGCTTTCCAATACAAATTGTTTTAAAGTAAAATAAACCAAAACTACTTCAGACATTTATGGCTATTTAATTCTATGATTTTTACCCAGACTTGAATTCTGATCAGCAATGTAAAATAAATTACCAGTAGTTATTTGGAAAGGAACCCCTTTGTAAATTTTTAGTGACAACCCAATTGACCAGTTCAACACATTTTTGGCTTTTTGCAGTCACATGATTTTTTCCAATGATGGATAGCAAAGAAACTGTGCATGTAAGGAAACACATAATAAATTCTCTGGCAGTGATGCAAGAATATGGATATACTAACTTCATCCAGTTAATCAATATAACTTTATGAAATATTCTTGAATGGCTGTTGGAACAGGCATATTAACTACAAAACAAATGACATCACTCTTTTTCAAACCAACTAGCAAGTTAAATGTCGAGCATGCTTGTTGATGTCACAAGGAAAAACATTTTGCACAGTCCAAAAGATTGTGTGTGACTTTTTGTAGACACACCTCTGACTGAATGAATTCCAATGCAGAATAAAAACAATCTGAAGAAAGTGATTATAGCAAAGTACAAAATGAGAGTAAATAAATAGTTTTATGATCACTAACTTAAACAATAAAATCATTTATTATAAAGAATGTAATTTGAGCAAAGATCAAAGTAATTGTTAAATATGTATTTCAGTGTTATAATCAAATGAAAGAAATGTGACATCTCTGGTTCAAAAAGCATGGAATTGGAAGAGCAGAGGAAGAAGGCTAATGGTATGTTTTTATTTTATTAGTTGACTATTAACAGGGCTCTCACCTATCAGGGAGAATTTTTGTCATAATTTACTAAATTATGGAGAAGTTTGCAGTCAACGGCATTCTTTCCCTATATATTAAATACAAAAAGACTTCTCCCAAAGCTCAATGAAGAGAGAAGTCTGGTCACTTTTGATGGGACTACTTCCTTCAAGTCTCTCTCTAGTGAGAGCCCTGTATGAATATACAGTACAGGTATTCCATACTTTGTCCTTTTTACATGGCTGCAGTGTAGCGAAATCTCGAGGCATGTGATCACCTGACCTGATCATGCCATAATCCTGGCAGAAACTACATTGTATATCACATTCATACTTAACTATTTTATGATGGCCCAGCAATTACAATATTTGCTCAGAACCCTTGTATTGGCCCAGAAATTTTAGTCTTCATATGAATTTGATGTTCTTATTCTGTTAATTAATAAAATTATCACTCAAGTATATTCCTGTTGACCATGTTATTGGGCCTCGGGCTGTCATATATACCCTCGGCCTTCTGCCTCAGGCATATATGACTACCCTTGGCCCACTAACATGGCCAACATGAATTCACTTTATTAATTACATTATATAATATTCATCTGTGGGCCACCTTGCACAATAACGATGTGTTCTTGTGGTTGCTTATTCATTTATTAAGTAGGGTAATCTCATATGAATGTTTCTCAAAAATCCAATGCTGTTTTTGTTTTCTGGGTTAATAACTTGACTCTTTACTCCATTTACACGCCATTTCACCACATGGGCAACCAGTGTAAATCCAGATCAGATAGAGATAGCACAGATGTAGCTCCAGATCAGCTTGCACATCAGATATTTTTGTGGTCTGATCTGTACCTACTCTGTTCATTAGATACATTTAAACTAAAGGTCTTTTAATTGGAAGCAGATGTTAAAAGGTGTATCCTTCGAGTAAAATGGAGTATCAAAATGCAAGTGTGTTATTGTAATAATTAACCCTTTACTACATATATACACATTTTCATGCCTGTGCAACCAGTGTAGAGATACAGATCAGATGGCAGATCTGATCTGGATCTGCACTGGTCACATTGTGGTCAGAAATAACCTATTGAATAAAAAAGCTAACAGTTTAGATCCTAATCAGGCAGTATGGATGTGTTGGCTGATCTAGATCTACACTGATCACCCATGCCACAAAGGCATATACATGGAGGAAAAGGTTACATGAGACAAATTGTGCAGGAGCCTATAGGAATTCAAGATGGCACAAAGCTTACATCAAAAAAACTCTTTTGTGTGATATTTATAAAAAAAATTACTTTAAAAACAAATTGTGACAACAGTGTAATCTGTCTGCAACAGCTATTTATGTACATCTCCATAAGCAACAAAAAGTACAGTGAAATTGACTTGGGTTATTTGTTATGAAATACAACATTTATTTTCAGCCATGTGTACCATCAGTCTAGTAAAAGCTGTGGACTTGAAACGTTTGCAAAATTGGTAGAAAACTAGGGAGCAGAATATGAATGTTACTGTAAAAAATGGAGACAAGGTTTGCATTTTTTTATTTCCATGTATTAGAGCTGCATGACTGTATGATAGAAAAGCAACATATGCATATCAGGAATCGCCACACTCAAAAAACACAGCCTCCCCACGCAGCGAAAAAGAAGAGAGGAAGATAGAGAGAGCGCATGTTTTATATATGTATGTCAATTCAAATAGGACGCCACAAACAATTAATAAACAAGAGAACCTTTGGGGAGACACTTAATCTATATGTTAATATTGGTATTTGTATCTTATAACTAGAAAACATAAAATTGTGTTTGTATGTTTGTGAAGACTTGTAAGACCTCAGTTCACAAGAATATTAATCAACCTATAAAAAGTTACTGTGTTGTTTTTGACCCTTTCTTACATGACATGAGTGACCAGTGTATATCCAGATCAGCAGGCATATCTGTGCAGTCTTAATAGGATCTACATGGTTCATAATAAGAGTCATAATATGCAAAAAACATTGTAGATTCCAATCAATCCAGATCTGACACCAGAATTATATTGTTTGTGACAACATGCTTGAGCTGATGTAAATTTTCAGGTCAAGGTCACATTTGATGAAGTTAATCCCTTTCTGAACTTTTATTTTAACAGAAAAACTTAATGTTGACTATAACTTTGCCTTTTCTTAATATTTCTACATCAAACTTTCAAATTATATTGCTCATGACAACACACTCATCATGACTCCAAGTTCTTTATGTTAAGATGGGGTTCCCCCCTCTTGTTCTTGAATTTTTAACCTGACATAGCTCCCAGGGAGACATAAGTGAACACCCACCTAGTGAAACTTTTTGGTGGATTCTGGCAATTAATTACCAAAATTAACCTTAATTTAAGGAAAACAAAGACACTTCAGGTAAAATCGCAAGGGTCAGAATGATTTTTTAATATTTTTTTTTTTTAATTTTCAAAAGTCAAAAGGTTATTTCCTGGGTCAAATGTCTATATGATTAAGGCAATTCCAAGGAGTTAAGGTTCATCATAAGAAATGAATAAAATATGGTCAGTTTCAAAACATACACCACAACCAATGAACAAAAATGAGAACCCAAGGGTTACCATGTCAAGAGTCAGGATAAATATAGTATTGCCAGGGCAAGAAAATTAATATTATTGGACAAAACTAATTTATTGTCAAATATTTATCAGTTTCTAATTTCGACAAATAAATTAAAAAAGCATAGACCATAAATTATGCTTAAACTTCAATATAAATAGGTAATTTGTTGAAATTAATATTTCAGGATAACAGCTTCACATGGAATGCTGTGAGGAGACCAGTTTGACAATTCTGTCTAGGACTGTCTGAGGGAGCATACAGCCTTTATATTGCCACTAATTCCTGCAATGGAACATGCTGCTTTTGTAACGGACAAGAATAAAAAAATCAGAAATGTCGATACAAATAGTGGGTGCGAAAATGAGACAATTTAAATAAAATATAACAAAAACTTAGAATGTGCACCACATTGAAAAAGCATCAGTTGACAAAAAAGCATCAGTGTAATTGTGTGTTTGAACATTATTTGCTGAATAATAAAACTATTAAAAAACATAGTGTCACTTGTAGTATTATTTTAAATAATGTGACCCAATTCTGTTTGTTGATTTCAAGTTTGAATATTCAAAGACAATGACAAGCTTAGCTACTCTTTGTGTCGCACTTTTGAAGAAATGGCGATTCATAGGGATCGCTTTGTCCTTCGGTCCATTCGGGCCCACTGATGGCACTTGTTGGGTACCAAAATACCCAACAAATGCCCATCTGTGAGAACTTTCCATTCATTCCGTTAGTCTGTTATTGGGTAGTTTTTCGCTTGTTGGGTAGTTTTAAACAAAAGAAATACCCAACAAACGCCCCTCTGTGGGACCATCCGTCCGTCACGAAAACTTAACGTTGGCTATAACTTTGCCATTTCTTAATATTTCTTCATGAAACTTTCAAATTATAATGCTTATGACCACAGGCTCATGATAATGCCAAATTCTTTAGGTCCAGGTGACATTTGATGGAGTTATGCCCCTATTTGTACTTTGATTTTGACATGAAAACTCAACGTTGACTATTACTTTGCCATTCCCCAATATTTCTTCATGAAACTTTCAAGTTATATTACTTATGACAACACGCTCATGATGGTGCCAAATTCTTAAGGTCAAGGTCACATTTGGTTAAGTTATGACCCTTTTTGAGCATTATTTCCGACATTGTACCAGAGGGCGACACAGGAGTTCATCTCAAAACCCATCTAGTTCTGTCATATGTGTCACCATATCTCAACTCAGAATTTAAGGTGCTGTCAATTGATACTGTGCTTGCAAACAACTGCTTACATGATTCTTCCAAACTTTACAAAAGTATTCACGCCATTAAGGTAATATTTCATTTGTCATTGAACTCTCATTGATAAAATAAAAAAATAAAATCTGTCTAAATGCAAAATGCAAGGACGAAAGGAGTAATACCTTTAAATAAGTGTAGTGTCTGAGGACTGTGACCAGCTTTGTTTCACTGTTGACCATATGTCCTATGTAGTATGATATCCTTCACTTTATTTTGATTGGTCAGTTCCGAGAGAGGCATTGTCTTATTTCATATTATCTTCTACGAGTCCAGTCATATTCTAATTATATCTTTAGACATATTGTCCTTCCACCAGGTTTGCTCTCCATGTCACTGTAACAGTATTTGCCTTGACTTGTTAATTGGACCTTAATTGTTTTGGGGTCGAAGATCTATGTCTCAGAGGTCATAAAGTAAATTGGTCCCCGTCCTTGAGGCGAAAGTTTGTTTCTGGTCCAACTTAATTAAACACAAACTCTTTGCCAAAGATCCATCGCTTTTCAATTGTGTTTTGATGGCCGACCCATCAGTACCTTCAGTCCTTTGATTTGATATTTGTCGTGATTGATGGCTTTCAACGTTCCCTTTTCTTATATTTACTTAACGATATTGACCACATTCAAAGAAAAAAACGCAGCTTCCCGTAAAGCGTTATCTCCCATCAAAATTAAAAATAAAGATTATATGCCAGTTTTATTTACACACAATCTTTTAGGGTCCAGTCATTCGAAACTCTTTTTCACGAATTTAAACAAACCGGGTGTTCAATTTCCCAAAGCAATATAAACAAGTGCATGAACATTTTCAATAATAACAATTGATATCATTAGAAACTTGTTATTCTACTGCATATGTGATACATACAACAAAAGTGAAGAGATTTGATTTTATTCGTGAAAATTACTCTAAATCTTACCGCCGTAGGTTTAGTAAGATTCGATCAATCGACCCCAGCTTAAAAGGCTCATTGATACTTTCTTATGAAATCCATAGTAACACCGCCAACGACATATATCAAGGTAATGATAAATGTTTACCAATGGCTGGTAATTAGCTCACAATGTCTATACATCAAGTTCACAATGTAGTGCATATACAGTCTAATCAAGTTCGATGATAATTTTTGATAAATATTATCTTGTGTTATGTAGTTGTTAAAATCGTAGTAATTTTATTTCACGTTGTATAATTATGCTGACTAAACTAGAACATATATATACGAAATCAAACTTCAATGTGTAAAGGATTTTTATTTAAACGTGGCTTCAGCCAAATACACTAACAATGGATAAGTCACTTTATAAAAGTGGTGCAAAAACCAACTATGGTACTATCACACTTAGTCAAAGCCAAACAAAACTTTACGGCGCGAATGGAATACACTTTGATTCCAAGAATAGCAAAGTTTCATTGGTGGATACAACTGAGGACGCTTTATCGAGTCTTAGTGTACAGAATGTTAATTATGTTGTCAGAGAGTGGGTGGGGCCGTGGTGGAAAGGGGCTTGTTTCCGGAAAATCAGAAGCAAAACAGTTCTACGTGATATTTCACTGCACGTGAAATCTGCAGAGATCACTGCAATCCTTGGAAATTCAGGTACATGTCATTAGTTTTAGCAGACAATCTTTTTACAGTTAATGGTTAAGTACAGTTAACTGTTTCTGAAAAAAATGCTTTGTAAAGAATTCATGCCATCGGCGAAGGCTATTTTCATTATTGTATCAAATACACAATTTTGTTTAACAATCACAGATAACTTAACTATTGTATAGTCGGTAATTTGTCTGTTGTTTGGTGTGTTCCTGTTTTAAAGTTAAAGTTGTTAAACATGCAGGGATAGCCACGCTCAGAAAACACACGCCCCCACAGCCAAAACAATCAGAGAAGAAGACAGAGCATTTGTTTATAAAATGATAAATTTCAAATAAGACACCACAAACAATTCATGAAAAAGAGGAACTGGCGGTAAGCGTCTTGGAACGGTCAGTGGAAAATCAAATTTGCCACTGGGGTTTTTAACCTGATTCTAGGATTCTCCAACCTGACACTTGCCCCAACAGGTACTTAGGCTAGGTGGCGTGGAAAGTAATGCTCATTTCCATTAAGTACTGCCCATGAACAGGCTCAATCAAACCGAACCTTCAATATTTTCATATTTGTCGTGTTTAGTTACTTTCAAAGTTCCATTTTCATCTATTTCATATAAACAAACAACTACAAGTAGTCTTGGAGCATTATCTCCTGAAAATCCATCAACTCGAAAACGTTGCACATGCAAAAGGACACAAACGTAGAAAACATAAGTCGCTTATGAAATGGTTAAGCAAGTATGTAGGGTACATTATGATTTTAATGATAATTATCAGAGCACCTCGAGTCAAATCAGCGAGAGCACGATTACTGGAGTAAAGAAACAACGAGTAATGTAAACAGCTTCGCCTCATAAACAATGCATCTGTTTTTTTTTTCCAGCAAAATCTGGTGGTTTAAATGCGTAAAAAGAACGAACGGATAAAAGTGTCTCAAATCCAAAACAACTGGCTTGATTATTACTAGAACCTACTGATTCTTTGATATTTCTGTATTTATGATTTCTTTTTACATTTTCAGGATCTGGAAAGACGTCATTATTAGATGTTATTGCTTGCAGATCGTCAGGAGCTGTATCAGGTCAAGTGTATTTTAATGAAGTTAAATGCACACGTAGTGTCATACAAAAGCACGCCACATACGTGATGCAAGCGGATCGCTTGCTTCCAAATTTGACTGTTAGGGAGACATTAACATACACAGCACTTCTGAAACTGCCTGGTGATACATCGGCATCAGATATCAACCATAAGGTAAGACATGTAGAGATACATCGCATATGCGACAGCATCATGTCACCCTCGCGTGGATCTAAAAATAAATATCGTGGAAATCCGATTACAAATTAACTTCTACGCATGCGTAATTGACCAATTTTGCTCAACAAGTTTACTTTAGGTTAAGTAAGGATAAGTAAGGAGAAGTAAGGAGATGTAAAGACAAATAAATATAGATAAATTAAAATTATTTTATCAATTTATATAATATATATTAATATTATGAATCGAAATAATAATGAAATTTATTAATTATGCTCAACAAGTTTACATTAGGTTAAGTAAAGACAAATAAGGCGAAGTAAGGAGAAGTAAGGAGAACCAGGGTCTATATAACTTGTTATAACAACCCTGGGAGAACTAAGGATATGTGCAGGTAAGTAAGGAGAGGTAAATATACATTATATTATCACTTTAATAAATATATTATATATTTTGAATGTAAATATTAATAATCTTTAGTCTTTAAATGGATTTAAAGTCAAGAATGGATAAGTAAGGAGAAGTAACGATAAGTAAGGACAAGTAAGTTGAAGTAAGGATTATTGAACAGATATACGTAGAAGTAAAATATAGGTAAACATAAATTAGAAGAGGTAAATATACCTTATATCATTAATATCTTACATATTTATAAATGAAATATAAGTTAACATTTGTTTGTAATGATAATTAAGATTACGCAAGGATACGTAAGTATGAGAACGATTACGTAAAGAGAAGTAAGGAGACGTTAAGATAAGTAAGGATAGTGAACATTCTTTTAATTATGGTTGTAATAAAAAGATCATAATGGAAAATTAAATATTAAGGGTGCTTTACTTTTAGTAAATGCGTACACAAAGTGTTATTATAAAGGGAGAGTATTTAGTTATAGCTGAATCTTTACGTTTTGACTCGCTGATAATAATGTAAGGGTTCAGCTACATCCAGGCCACACCACGTGGAGGCACTCTCGTTATGGCCCAACACAATACAATACAATACAATACAATACAATACAATACAATACAATACAATACAATACAATACAATACAATACAATACAATACAATACAATACAACACAATACAACACAATACAATACAATACGATGCAGACACAGATACAAAATTTATACTATACAAAAAAACGACAATGATAAAACAATTCACGACACAAACAAAACGACACTGACACTACACCGAACTACTTACTGCATTTAATGTCACAACACTGTAATAACGAGAGAAACTGAAACAATCTACTCGGACTTGGACTCGGACTTGGAACTAGAGTGCGTACCCTAAGGGGTAATGATATGCATAAAGCAATATCGTATGACACACTCTATTCATATTATATTAATATTATATAAACTACTTAATTCAACTTAGGATCCCTTATTTAACTTATTTATAGACTATTTTCTAAACTACAAAACTCATACTCGGACTTTAGAAGTAGAGTGCGTACCCTACGGGGTAATGATATGCATTAAGCAATATCGTATGACACACTCTAGTCCTATATATAAACTACTTGATACAACTAAGAACCCATAATTTAATTTATTTACAGACTATTCCCAAAAATACATAATAACTCATTGACTATTCCCTGAACTGTATAATACAACTAAGAACCCATTATTTAAATTAGTTACAGACTATTCCCCTAGTACATAATAACTCATACTCGGAATTGGAACTAGAGTGCGTACCCTACGGGGTAAATGATAAGCATAAAGCAATATCGTATGACACACTCATATCAACTACTTAATACAACTAAGATCCACTAATTTAACTTATTTACAGTCATAATAACTAAAAGACTATTCCCCGAACTGTACAATACAACTAAGAACCAATTATTTAAATTATTATAACTGCATAAATCATAATTGGACTTAACAATTATGAACCCCTTATTTAACTTTTTTACAGACTATTCCCCTAATATATAATAACTCATACTCGGACTCGGACTTGGAACTAGAGTGCGTACCCTAAGGGGTAATGATATATTACCCTCGTCAAGTTCAACTACTGTTTAGCATCCTGACATGCACTCCACTGTTTGGAATGAACTAAAATTGGTACTTGTGTAAATATTGAGTTGCATTACAACCATGGCTAGGCATTCTAGACAGTGATGCATTTGATTTTGATATTGCTTGATCAAACATGACCTGTAATATTTTGTATTTGTCCAGTTCGATTGCTTTTAATGTTCCTTTTTTCATTTATTTCAGTAGTTCTCCTCAAATTACTTTTTAGCTCATCTGTCAAATAGTGACAGGATGAACTTTTGTACTCACCTTGTGTCCTGCGTCCATTCACAATTGTTGTCAGTCCTCTAGCTGCTTAATTTTTATCAGACCTTCTTCAAACTTGGTCAGAATGTTTATCTCAATGATATCTAGGTCGAATTAAAACTGGGTCATGTGACCTTGAAAACTAGGTCACCAGGTCAAATTATAGAAAAACCTTGTCTGCAGTCAAGAGGTCTTAATTTTGGTCAGATCTTCTTCAAGCTTGGTCAAAATGTTTATCTCAATGATATCTAGGTCAGTTTCGCAACTGGCTCATGTGATCTTGAAAACTAGATCACTAGGTCAAGTTATAAGAAAAGCTTGTCTGCTTTTGAGTGGTCTTAATTTTGGTCTGATATTCACTTCTATTACCATAACATCTTAGTTCCTTTCTTGAAATTGCAATCTTGCATTATGGATTCCGGAGTTAAGTGCCAAAAATAAACTATTTAGACATGTCTGCACAAAAGCAGCTTCATTTTTGATTTGCATTTAATCAGACTTGTACAATAATTGAGTTACTATAAGATCTTGGTTCCTTTCTTGAACCGGCTAGATTCCGTCAGGGATTCCAGAGTTATGGCCATTGAAAGAGCCAAAGAAAGCTATTATGGCAATTGCATTCGCATCCACTGACTCTTGAGCAGTTGTTGACAGGTGAGCGACATAGGGTCCTATGGACCATCTTGTTAAATATTTTGACCAGTTTTATTATGAGTGGTTTGTGCATTTTTGCAAGCAAATGGCATATGTCTTCCATAGGAGTTCCTTCATTCTGTTCAGATATTATATATTTACAATGGCTGGAATAAAACTGGAAGTCCTGTTACATTGCACATCATGGGGTTGTTTTATTTTGATTATGTTTACGATCCGCCGGCTTCCAGCACTTTCAGTGCTTTGATTAAGTAGTGGCACAATACGGTTTTCTAAATAAGGCTTAAATGTTGCAGCAGTTTTCGCATTCTGCTAAGTCGGAGAATTTGTTACTTAGTTCAAATGCTAATGGAGAAGTATTTCCGCTTGATCTTCGCTGTTTTTTTGGAACTTGCCAGTCATCTTACTACTATCTACACTCACTATGTCGGTAAGTGTTTATTACTTATTTTTCAAATTATGACTGCGGACATCAATTAACAATCAATTATCAATCGATATTTTATGATGACATTCTGAGTGACTAATGCTGACACGTATTAAGCTGTGACATAACAGCTTGTTGTTTTGCTAAATACACCCGCGCATAAATTGGCATATGTTACTCATTTATGTATAAAAATGTTGTGTTTTGATTTTGATGTTGACTACCGGAGTGATTAAATTAATTGACATAACAGGTTATTGTTTTGATAGTTAAAAACGAATGAAATATCGCGTATAGTACACCTCGTGTCGCCTCGTGTCATAATCTCTGCCAGAAACACTAAGCGACTCTGAAATGTTCAGCTCGTATAAAGGATTGAAGCAAGGGGATCCGATTTCCAGTCTTATATTTTTATTTTTCCTTAATGATATTATGCCAAGTATAAACTCAAATGTTGAAGGTATATTTACAATAGACGATATTAAATTATTTATGACAGGGAACTTGAAAATTATGTATAATACAGCGAAGTTTAATAACGAACTAATTCAATAACACAGATTTTTGATGAATGAAGAACTCTGTTTAATATATACGCGCAGTGTATATTGTTTTCTACTAACTCAAGGTAAGTACTTAGGCGGTTTCGTTATTATTAATATTTTGAATTTCATTAAAGCATAAATTGGCATAGGTTTGCTGCCTATTTCGTACCAAGCAATTTCTGTTATTATCATAAGTAAAAGTTATCGAGTCCGTATTGCCATTCCTATTTATATAACATCATTTTACATTGTCATAATATGGTTATAAATATAGCCACTTACCTCACATGCCAGGCATCCGGAATTACATTCCTTTCTACAAAGTCCACATGGGAATTGTACCTTCTTTGATTTTCCCATTTCACAAGAACACTTCTCGTTATACACAGATCACAACACACACAAAAACACAGAAAACAAAAAAGACAATACACATGTACACTGATCACAACACACAACAAAAAAAACAACAGAAAACAAAACAAACACAAATCACAAAGAAGTCACACAAAAAATCACAAAGAAGCAGCGAACACAATTCACTGTCACTTAAGCACAATTGACTTGTATATATTTATATGAACACTAAAAATCACTTCACAAAGAAAACACTATATTCACAAAAAATATAGCCAAGAGATAGTCAAAATTGACTGTAGGATCTATACTGAGATAGAAGGACGAACAATCAAATGTTACTTGTTTTATTGCAGGGATTCTAGCTTGCGAGGGCCAATGAATTCGAAAGCGTCATTTGATTGGATATTGGAAACATAATCTCAATTAATGGTTAATTAAGTATAACATGAATGATTATATTTGGATTAATAATAATAATACAAAACATGATTACATGCCGCCTTATTAATGATTCAGGTGATAATGCAATAAGTGTTAAAATGCAGTCTCTTATCCAGAAGCCGACAATGAGATGTGTGATTGTGCATTCTTTAACAATCGTTTATTAGGCCGCGTTAACTGTTTAATCCCATCACACTTATCCCTTGATAAACAAACCTTCACTGATGATTGGTATTTAACTTAGGTGATAATTTAATTATAACAAAGGTGATAATTTAATTATAGTTCCATTATTACACAGGGACCATCTTTGAATACGATAATTAAAAAATGTATTAACGAACAAATACGATTTGTTAAATACATTAAGATTTGTTTTGGAATAAAATTAAACATTTTGCATTATTTTAAATACCAATAACTTATATGAAGCAAGAAAGATAAACAAATATATGGATAAACGCAATAAACGGATGCTTCCGACTCCTTTTTCAATTCTTAATGATTATGAAAAATTTAAAGATGATAAATATACAAAATGTTTAAAAACTATAAAACCAGGATATTAGTAAGTTGTTGCCGTAAAACGCAATATCACATAAAATATAATAGAAAACCAATAGTTATTTGATTATTTCAAAAATAACAACAACAACAACAACAACATCAACAGTTATGCATTTACGCATTTAATCTTTCAATTTGATAAAATTATAGTTAACATTTAAAAAATATAACTTTTTCATTCCTTTCTGTATACCTTACACTTTTTACATCTCCTTACTTATCTTTACGAATTCTACTATACTTCACTTCTCCTTACTTACTTTAATGTTTTATTTAACTGAATATATCATACTTTCTCAATGATTTTGTATATTATTAAAGTTAGTTGTCTAATATCATCATTATAACTTAAACTACCTTACTTCTCTTAATTTGTTTTTTGTCTTTACTTATCCTTACTTCTCTTTACTCTCGTATAAACGACTCGGGAAAATATTAAATTTTATTTTAAAGCACTGGATATTTTTTAACTTATGTAGTAAGTATAAAGAAGGCGATTATAATATATATAATATATAATCAGGTAATTAATATAAGCATGAAACCATGATCTCGTAATTTGTTATTTATCTTCACTTATCCTTACTTTCGCCTAAGTTACTTCTCTTTACGTCTCGTATAAACGACTCGGGAAGATATTCAATTTAATTTTAAAGAACTGGATATTTTTAACCTATGTAGTAAGTATAAAGAAGGCGATTATATTACATTTATATATAAATATTATATAATCAGGTATTTAATATAAGCATGATACCATGATATCGTAATTTGTTATTTATCTTCACTTATCCTTACTTTCGTCTAAGTTACTTCTCTTTACGTCTCGTATAAACGACTCGGGAAAATATTCAATTTTATTTTAAAGAACTGGATATTTTTTAACTTATGTAGTAAGTATAAAGAAGGCGATTAAAATATAAAATCAGGTATTTAATATAAGCATGATACCAATGTTCATGCTTGACACGTTCAAACTAATATTTATTACAACAAAACAACAACAACAATGTGGTAAATCGTTTATTTTCAGTGAATTGTCATTTTCAAAACCATTTTTTATTGTTATGGTTCAATTTCTGTATACCTTAGACTTATTAACTTATTTTTAATTTCTCCTTACTTCTCCTTACTTATCCTTACTTCTCCTTACTTAGCCTTACTTCTCCTTACTTAGCCTTACTTAGATTTATAATACCTTACTGTATTTAGGTACAGCGATTGACCAAGGGAGATAAACGCATTTTGATCATTATTTGTAGCCGCTTATTGAGCATTATTGATTTTGGACTTCCGGCGCTTGATTTTGTTCCCAAACGAAATTTGGTCATAGTCAAGATCTCTAAAAAAACAAATGTTCGGTGTAATAAAATAAATATCACATCCCATTGGGGGAAACAGTACGAAATGTTAACCCTTGAGAAGGTAATGTCAACCTCGGCTAACGCCTCGGTTGACATTACTTCTTTCGGGTTAACATTTCGTACTGTTTCCCCCAATGGGATGTGATATTTATATAACATAAACAGCACTTCTGAAACTGCCTGGTGATACATCGGCGTCAGATATCAACCATAAGGTAAGACATGTAGGGATATTTACTATCCAAACAACGTGCGGTTATTTGTTAATCGTTATTATAAATACCGCTATTTTTCTAAAAGCTCAACAGCAGTGTTTGAAAAAATACTGATCAGATTCAAGGGTGGTTGGTTTTTAAATGCTGAGGTCTGGTAGGACACTTTTCCTTTCTGAAGACCTTGGCCAGAGATATAACACCTGGTACTTTTATTTCGTGAGAGTAAGGTATAATCTCAGGTAAAAGATTCTCTTTCAATAATCAAAAGTTATTCCTTTATGAGTTCGGATTACCTGCATGAAGTCAAATATTTTAAGTCATTTTGTCGGAAATACTTACACATTATTTACACTCAAGGGCATAATGCTACTGAATAAAATTAAAAAATATCCAGAAATGGGCTCTATTATAGACTTCCTAAAATAAGAACGATACTTTTCATATATCTTTACAAAGGTGGCACAAGTCATTTTGGAGATGGGTTTGAAAGATGTAGCAGATTCAAGAATAGGAAGCAGTATTATCCGAGGAATCTCTGGCGGGGAGCAAAGACGTGTCACCATAGCAATACAGCTACTTAAAGATCCAGGTACTGCAACCAAGTATTATCATATATCTGTCTGTTGATAGATATAATTGAGTTTAAGAGCCCCTTGGATGTTAATGTATCTATCTAAAACGAAGATATGCGAAGTAATAATACGGTTGAGGTATCTACATCCCCTCGGGTTCTCGTTTTTGTTAATTTGTTTGTGGTTTCTTTTTTGAAACTGCTCATTTTATCAACCATGCTCTTTCTCTCCTCTTCTTCTTGACTGTGTGGGGAGGCTGTTTTTTCTGATGTGGCAATACCTGATATGATTATATAACTTTCTAGTGTAAATTGTGGCTTTCCAAATTCAGTACATTCGGCTGTTCTTCTTTTCTCAATAAATTGTTTGCAGTCCATAAATAAACATATATAAAATTGATCCCTATTTTCTCTTATTTCTATAAATCACCGTTTTCAGTGTTTGAGTGTGTGTGTAGGGGTGGGGGGGGGGGGGGGGGGGGGGGGGAGTATGGAAATAAATGTGGGCGCTTATTTTACTGAAAAAGTAAAACACGCATGTCATGAACTCCAAACCGCACCAAACATAGACTTCCCACGCAGCCAAAAAGCAGAGGTAAAGTAAGCACGCGTTTATAAAATTTGTCTTGGTGAATGAGGTCCAACTCAAACATAAACTCGGCAATAAAATTTGTTTCATCTATCATAAGTGAATAAACAACCGTGTTTCGACAGATATAGTATTACTTGACGAGCCAACTTCCGGTCTTGACAGCTACACGGCGCGTTATTTGGTCTCCAACCTCAGGGATCTGTCTAGACGCGGCAAGATCGTCTTGTTGACCATCCACCAACCAAGCTCCGACATCTTTCACATGTTCGACCAGATAGGTATCATGTCACACGGACAAATGGTTTACTGTGGACCCTCTAAAGAGCTGATCTCCCATTTCACTTCGCTGGGGTATCCATGTGACCGTTACACCAACCCTCTAGACAGATACGGTATGCTTGTCTCTTTGTTTAGGATTCCAATATTTCTTCGTCCGAAACTGAGTATGTTGTATGTATTTCACGGTGTATATCTGTTGAATGTAAATTATGAAAAAATAACTGATTAATCAAGTAAGCTATGAAAAGTTAACTGATTGATCAAGTAAGCTTTGAAAAGTTAACTGACTAATCATTCAAGTAATCTATGAAAAGTTAACTGATTAATCAAGTAAGCAATGAAAAGTTAACTGATTAATCAAGTAAGCTATGAAAAGTTAACTGATTAATCAAGTATGATGTCTCCTGTCATGTGACTGAAAACTGGTTTAACGGATAAATCTTGCAGCCAAAAAGGATAACAAATCGTCTTTATTGATACGTATTACCAAATGATAATTATTGACTAGAGGTTTTGTCTTCGAATTTGTATTGATCTGTATTTAAATATTGTTTATACTAGTAGTTGTTTTTTCTAGTATTGACGTTTCGTCTGCGGTTTTTATCGATCTATCGATCTGTGTACAATATTTTTTATTGTTGATGTTGCAGTGTTGAGATTTGGTTTTCGTTTTTCTACCGATTTAATTTAATTTTTTATAGTTGATGTTTCGAGTATTGACCGTCGCGATACCGAGAGAGAGTACCAAAGTATTAAACGTGTAGATAGTTTAGTGGAGGCCTTCAGGAACTCGGTTATACACAGACAAACTATGCAGAACATTTACAAAGCTGTGCGGAAAAGCCCTTTACCATACCTGAGGATGGACGCAGACAATGACGGGCCACACATTTTCAGAGTTATGTTTACTCTGATTGGGTACTTATTAATGATCATTTTCGTTATTTCACGATTTTTAACATTAAGCTGACAATTTGAGTGTCTTATTGCAGATAAGTTCTTCATATTCTAGTGTTCCTGACTCGTTCAACAGAATTAAATCTTCAACATTCTGAAAAAAAATGTTAAATTTAATTTGAGACAGACTCAAGTATCCACTCTACGATAAAAATGAACTTTTTAACGTTAAGTAAGACATGACTTCATTCACCTTTCCTAATTGATAATAATTTTATTTATTTTATTTCAGTCGCATGTACAAGAATGTGCTACGAGACAGGAAGGACTATTTTGCGCGTATCTTTTTGCTTCCCTTGTTTATGGTGTTCATCATTATATTCCTTGGGCGTTTAAAGCACACGCAATCCAGCATCCAGGATCGTATTGGACTGATCTACAATTCCACCACCGGACCTCCGTTCATCAGCATCATAAACAGTACTGCACTCTGTAAGGGAAATTCAAGCATTTACTTAAAAATTTTCACGAAACAACTTTTTACCTGGTACAAATTTTAATTTATACATGCATTTGTTTTAATGATTTTATAATAACTTAATCATGGAATGGTGTTAATCTAAAAGACTGCACTGGAGGTTCCAAACTCAAAGCCATATGCAAACCGTCGTATGATTTTTTGATCAAATTGGTACTGTCAGTGCGCTCAGCCCGGGACTAAGCGGCGCGGACAGTAATATTCATTTTCATTTCTGCCCATGAACAGACACAATCAAACCGAGCCTGCAATATTTTCATTTTTAGTCGTGTCTTGTGGCTTTTAAAGTCCCTTTTTCATCTATAAAAGTTATCTATTAACAATGTATTTGTCGGGCTTTTATGACCATACATGATGTGGACATAATTAAAAATTTGCTTTGGTTTGTACATCTGAATACAATTATTTGACATTTTAATCTGTCTATTTTAATTTAAAGTAATCATTATAAAATACATGTAATATAAAGGTAAGATTAAAATCTTTTTCAGTTCTGTGTCTAAGGAACCTGTATTACCGAGAATGTAGGGACGGGTTGTATGGGGCCATTACATTTCTTCTGTCCTACTCAATACATGTTATTCCGTTCCACATCATGTCTAGCCTCATATTTAGTAGCATCATCTACTGGTAGGTTTGTTTAATTTCACAAACTATGAGATGGGCCATGCAAACATGCGTCTTTGGAAAGTTGACGTATTTCCTTAAAATGGTGTCGTAAAGATAAGCAGATGCCTAAAAATGTAGGCATTTATGTTTGAGGGTCGTCTACAGGCATCCTTGCACGTTAATTGATCTCGTTAATTGATAACGAGAAAATGCCGTTTAATTGAACTTTGCACAAATAAATATTATTATTGTTCCTAGTATCATTATACTCATGTGGGCATTCAAAGTAATAATTTGTATTGTTTAGATTTGTGAAAATATGTAAAAAGAATTTTCGGCAAATTTTAGGTCTAGCAATTTTTATTTACTGTTCTTACTTTTCTTAACGTATTAAAAATGAAGACACATTTAATTTAATAACGATTATTTGTTCAAAGCTTTATTGAACTTTTTTTTTACACAGAATTAGATAATCTTTTATTTTTTACCGATTGTAGTTCAATGACGACTGACGGTCCTTAAAACATTATTAATTATTGTAAACATATATAAAACACTATAACGTCACAGTAATGTGAAAAAAATAAAGAAATGTATTTCAAATTCAGCAAAAGTCAACTAAAATGTCAAAAAATATCACCGAAGACATATTTTTGCATGGCCCAGTTTTAAGTATTTATTCAATAAAACTCACATTTATAAGTTATCAACAGTGTTAGGTCAAAATAGAATTTGTTTAAATTTTTTCAATTACAGTAAAAAAATTCAATGTTGAGTTGCGCTCTACAGTACCCGGTCCATGACCAGGATCATTCAAACCGAGCCTGCAATAATTTCATATTTGTCGTGTTTGGTGGCTTTCAAAGTTCACTCTTCATCCACTCCAATGCGGTTTAATTATGCCAACCATCAATATTGACTTGAAAGTTATTATGTCTTCATATTATATTTACCAGGGTGACGGGCATGCATCCAGGAGCTGACAGGTTCGGTTTGTTCACACTGGAGATATTTTTGCTCCACTATTGGGGAGAGATGGTGACTGTGGGCTGCATGGGGCTGTTCATGAACCCAAATCTTGCCAATAGTATTGCAGTACTGATGCAATCAGCTTGCGTCATCATAGCATCAGGATATGTCAGGTATACCATGGTGTATATCAATAATATTAATATAAAGCAACTATTTAACATGAAGTTTTGTTCGTAATTTTTTCAAATAACCACTTAATATATTAACGTTATTAGCATTTACTATAGCCAAAACTTTAAGAAATAAAAAAACGGGCTTCATAACAAGACTTTAACAATACACGAACGCACGCAGGAAAGAACGCCCTTCCGCCCACCCGCACGAACACAATAAGAAAAGTGAAATATGATTATCAGGAATCACCACGCCCAGAAACACACAGCAACAGTCATTTCAAGTTCAATTCAACAGAATTTTTCTAAAAAGTTTTAATCGGATAGTTATTAGGATAACAATATTTCACGATGCGGACGTTTCCAATCCATCATCAAAATCCAACGATCTGTTGACAAAAGTATAGGTATTAGTGGCAGTAAATATAAATGAAATCATGTTATTTCTATACATTATTGAAAAAAACACAAGAGTGTTTTATGCTTGTGAAGCTTCAAGCCTTACTGATAACTTCAAACTTGTGTTTATATTTGTACATATAAAGATAATGGACATTTCAAGAATGAAATGTTATTCTTTCTTGTTGATTACCATGTGATTGCGTTTTTTAATGCCATTGTCAAAATAATTTTCATAGGAGTTTTTTCCGTATTTCAGGACGGTAGCATTTCTGATCAAACCTTTCCAGTGGCTGAGTTGGATACTGATACATAAATATTCAGCAGAAATATTCATTGCCAATGAATTCAAAGATTTAGAACTGGAATGCAATCGAAACGGTAAGAATATATTCATGAAATAAAATATTTGGATAGGATTAGCAAACTTTTTTGTCGTCTTTTGTTTTTCAAAAACTACATTTTTTAGTATTTTTTATAACAGAATCTAAAAAACGTATGTCTAAAATAATATTTTATGTTGATTAATAATAACCTTGTGAAATTTTTATTTTCTGTTGATGTCCAGTTTCGCTTTCTGTCAATGTTATGTTTGTAAAAAAAAAGAAAGTAACAGTGGTGTAAATAAATATTTGTCAATCTTACGAAAACAAATAATTTCGATAAAAATACATAATTTGAGTTTAATAAATATATGTTTAATCCCGATTTATCGATGCTCGTAATAAAGTTTTCTTATTCTTGTGCGCAAACCTTTTTTGGTGTGGTGCGAAATGAAAGCCGCTCAACAAACACTATTATAGCAAAGTTTTTCCAAACATTCCGAAAAAAGGTTTCTTGCATACCAGATCAGGTCATCCGGTGATTTCACCCGTGTAGGAAATTATGATTCTACACCCCCCGTGTAGAATGAGTCACGTGAGTGACGTCATATATTAAAGTTATTGACGTCATTTATAAAAACGGTTAGCGTTAATGTCAATATTTCAGCATAAGGAAAATAAAAAAGTTTGTATACATGCATAGAAATGTTATAAATAATAAAAGGTATGCAAGAAAAAGTATCTTGCATGAGACATTCGGTAAAGATAGAAAAATCTGTCACCTCGTGTGAACTGTTTTGGCGGGAACTCGGCAGAGCCTCGTTCCCGCAAAACAGTTAACCCTCAGTGACAGATTTTTCCATCTTCACCTCACACTCATGCATGATACTTATAAAATATCATGTGTTTTGGTCAGTTAAGAAATCTCGTAGAGAAAAGATTCCATACAAAAGTTTACATGAAGCCAAGTTTTATTTCAGATTCTGTCTGATTGTTGTTGAGAATTTTGAATTTTAACTTTAAATTGTTGTACCAAATAATGTTTATATTCTCAGGAACTACAACATGTTTTGCCAACGGTAACGAATTCATTGCTGCATTCTTTCCCGGGGCTGATGATCACATGGCGCGAAACTTTGGTGCGCTGGCAGCCTACTGTGTTGGAACATTGATATTTGCTATAGTAGCTTTTAAAGTTGGAGGGCTTAAAAACATGCATTGATGTTGAATTGTCTCCATACTTTGTATGAAAGACATTCAATTAGAATCTTTTACGTATTTAATACCGAACAATATCCAAAGGCACTTTTTTGCCGAACTGTATGAGACACTTTTTAATCATCAACGATAACTCACCGATATGTCCTGCTATTTCGATGATTATGTTCTCGAGAATTGTGTTTGCTAAATTATGTATTTTAGACAAAAATACAAAGAATTTTTATGAGCACAATTCAATGTTCTGGTAGTTAAAACTTACAAAAAATTCAAAGTATTTTTCAATTGTTGCTTTCGTAGAAATTTATAAAATAAATCATTTAGAAAAATCTGATGAACCGAAATTCGGTATCAGTAACTGTAGTAAAAATAGCCTGTACAGAGTGAGTCGCTGCATTACAGCAGACGATAGAATGTAAGACTCCCTTTGCAATTCTATTTTTACTGTCAGAGTTCCTTTGAATTTCTTTAGCTTGTCTTTACAATAAATAGGAAACTATGAATTTAAATTAAAAAACACAAAAACAAAAAAGAGAGGAATTAAGCTAAGATATAAAGAAATTCAAAGGAACTCTGACAGTAAAAAAAGAAGTGCAAAGGGAGTCTTACATTCTATCGTCTGCTGTAATGCAGTGACTCACTCTGTACAGGCTATTTTTACTACTATGGAACGCCATTACTGCCTTCTTATGAGTATTGTGAATATGCGCTGTAGAAAGATCATTACGTGCAGTAGTAACATCTTTATGTGCAGTAAAAACATCATTACGTGCAGTAGTTACATCTTTATGTGCAGTAGTAACATCTTTACGTGCAGTAGTAACATCATTACGTGCATTAGTAACATCTTTATGTGCAGTAGAAACATCATTTTGTGCAGTAGAAACATCTTTATGTGCAGTAGTAAAATCTTTACATGCAGTAGTAACATCATTACGTGCAGTAGTAACATCATTACGTGCAGTAGTAACATCATTAAGTGCAGTAGAAACATCATTATGTGCAGTAGAAACATCATTATGTGCAGTAGTAACATCATTATGTGCAGTAGTTACATGATTATGTGCAGTAGAAACATCTTTATGTGCAGTAGTTAAATCTTTACGTGCAGTAGTAACATCATTACGTGCAGTAGTTACATCTTTGTGCAGTAGAAACATCTGTATATGCAGTAGAAACATCTGTATATGCAGTAGAAACATCATTACGTGCAGTAGTAACATCATTACGTGCAGTAGTAACATCATTACGTGCAGTAGAAACATCATTACGTGCAGTAGTAACATCATTATGTGCAGTAGTAACATCATTATGTGCAGTAGTAACATCATTACGTGCAGTAGTAACATCATTACGTGCAGTAGTAACATCATTACGTGCAGTAGTAACATCTGTATGTGCAGTAGAAACATCATTACGTCTACTAGTAACATCTTCATGTGCAGTAGTTGCAGCATTACGTTTAGTGAAATATGCTTTAATCTTTAAGTTCGGTACATTCGTTATGATACACGTAATGATGTTTCTACTGCACATAAAGATGTTAGTACTGCACGTAATGATGTTACTACTGCACGTAATGATGTTACTACTGCACGTAATGATGTTTCTACTGCGCATATTCACAATACTCATAAGAAGGCAGTAATGGAGTTCCATACAACACTAAAGATTTCATTCATAACTTTAGCCAGGAATGTTTATATATCACAACATAAAAAGATAATGTCACAAAATTAATTTGCAATCCTGTTGAAGTAGCAGAAATCTGGTTTGTTTACTGATACCAGGCTATTGTTCTATCATTGAAAAAGGGGGGAAACTTTTAAACTTTTGTAGAAAGATTCTTTATGGAAAACTATATGTGTTGAATTTAATTTATGATATTTAAAGGAAACATTTTTTATGAATGGCAGATTCTGTTGAAAAGGTAATAATTTAGTCAAAATAGAGCACAGAGAATAAAAAGTTAAATTTTTAATAACTCTTTGTGAGATTACGTAAGCTTCAAACTTAGTGTACATGCTTTCTATCTGCTGAATATAAACATTAGCATGTGCTTGTGTTTACAAACACAGTGTTTTATCAGTTAGACACACCTCCTGGAAAATTCAAATTCAAAATTTTCTGTCAGACAGGTTTAAACTTTTTCTGAAAGTTACCTTTATAATTAATATTTCACTTAATTTTTTAGATGAAATGTTTAAAAGGCTTACAATGTACATTTGTGAAAGTTTCAGTAGTTATTTCAAATTTTGAAGAAAAGGCTCCTTGAATTGTAACATGCATAAAATTATAGAAAAGCCTGCTCCAGCGCCATCTTGAGGTTTATATAGTCCTGTTGTCCCTTTAAGGTTTTCATGATAAATCATCATTACAGCTGTAACAAGAATGAACTCTAAAGATTGTCCGACTGTCTTTTGGAGGTTTTAAAACAGATACAAGATTGTTTAAGTGGCACTAAAACGGTGAGCATCCCATCACTCAATCCCGAGATCACTTTGAACATTTCGTTTAAACAATATTTATTTCGTCGATAAATGTACATATACAATACTATAACAGGATTCAAATCGTCGGGTTTCCGTCGAAGTAAAGAACACGTGTAAAGTTTCTTTGTTTATTTTGTTGTTTCAAATAAATTATTAATAACGTCGAATAACAATAAATTAATGTTCACAATATTTGTTTCAGGTAATCCTGTGCAAGGTTTTCACTTGCAAATTAATGTCAAATATAAAACACTATTTATAAAATGCAGTTAAGGTAATCCTTAGTACGAGCGGTATTCCTTCGCTCTTGTTTAAAATTTTGATGTTTCTTAGTGTAGAGTCAAAGTTAGAATGTCTTGAAAGAGTTATAAAATCCCTGAACTTCTGATAATTTATCTGCCATGGGCAATCATTACCAAGACAACTATAAGGGATATCTACATCTTATCGGTCATAAAATTGTCAAACCGCTTACAAAGAATTATTGATGTCAATTTTGCAACTAAGTATCAAACTGATTATGACAATAAACTTCAAAATTAAGTAACATAAAAATATTTGAATTAAAAAAGAAAGAATTTTTTACTTAAATAAAAGAAAATCAACATTTGAGATAGCTACCATATTTTAGAATGGTAGCATACCCTTCCGGTCCGCGAAAGTTAAGCTCCCGCTTAACAAAAAGTGTTAAGGTATAATTATAACAGATAAATATATAAAAATGAAATGTTAAAGAGAACGTAATGATTTTAGAAGTACAATTTGTAGGCATGATATTGATAATAATAATTTAACAACAACTGTCTTTAGGCTGCTTTAAAATAGCACGTTCTTCGATATCACTAAAGAATAGTCTGTGGCAAGGGCAATCCACACTAGTAGAAACTATTGTTTAAAGTTTGATAATGCAGACACCCGCATCCACTGTTTTGTTGTTGTCCGCTTGCATTCATGTAATGGCCTGGATTCCAGACGGGAGTGCTATTGTGTTCTTTTTGATAACATTTCAATTGTTCAGTCAGTTTAGTATTTTCAGTAATCAGTATGTTGATGCGTTGGTCTTTACACTGAATTGCTGAATGTAGATTTGCAATATCTTGTAATTTATGGTCGTTGTTATTTTAAAGGCTTTTCATCTGTGTCTCGAGGTTTGCGTGTTTTGTTTCTAATTCAAAGAAGTTTGACGTCATTTCACTGAAACGGTTTAAGGCCAATTCAAATTGTTGCCGAAGACTGCAGTTCAGGAAGATCAGTTTTTCATTTTCTTGTTGTAGATTTAAGAAGTTGGCATTTTCAAGTTTTAAGTTATTTACTTCTTGTTCAAGCGCGTTGATATGGGCTTGCAGGTTTTGAATCAACTCTTTGTCGTCTTGGGGGTTTGTTCTGTTGTTGAAAGTTTTAATTCCTCCAACTGTAGATTTTGTTTAAGAGTCATTTCACTTTCAGCGATGGTATTAGGTGAATTATTTCCATGTGAAGTAAATCCTTTTGCACATTTCATATTTCATATGAAGCATTATGTACTCGAACATTGTAGAAAAAAACAAGCAAAAAAACAAACAGCAATACAATATATTTTGGCAGAAAGAAGGTGTAGGAAAGTAGACGGATAAGAATTAATCTAACGTCGGTATAGCAGACAGAACAGAAGAATTGAAGAATTGTGGTCACAGTTTAATGATCGAACAGGGCATATGGTGGGGTAGGATTTTTAAATTACAATATTTCATAAACCCGTTATGTAGCGAATCCTTTAGTTTTTAATATATATTCTTGTACTAATTTAAATATACAATTATTGTCATCAAGCGTGAGTTGCGGTTCACCGAACAGAAAAGTTGAAAGAGTTGGTATTGTGATTTGGCGAATTTTGGTAAGAAGAATTTGTCTTTGATAGTCGTATTGTTTACAATGAAATAAATAATGGCTCGTGTCTTCATTTTCTCCGCACTGACACACTGGACTTTCGATTATGTTTATCGAATATAGGTGTACATTTAGTGAGCTACAGTGTGTACGTAATCTAGTTTGATATATCTGGGCTAATCTTTGTCCTGAATAATAATGTAACGGGACACGTTGTTTATCATTTTCTAATTTTTTATTAAAAGACGCTACTGACTGCGAGTTTTGTATATCAGGTGTTAGTTGGTTCCATTCATTTATACTAGATGGTAGAAATGATTTTGCATAAAGTTGCGAATTACAATGAACGTTACGCATATCGTTAGAGTTTCTGAGAATATATGGAGTAATATTGCCAACTCTGTCGGGAATCAGTTCTGTTAGATAGGAAGGGACTTGTTCGTTAACAATTTTGTAAAATAATGTTGATTTATGTTTCAGTCTTCTTGTTTTTAAAATTTCAAAGCACGTTTCTTTCAAGATTTGCAATTGATACTAGTTAGGTACATCCACTAATTATTCTCATAGCTTCAAGTTGGATTTGTTCGAGATCATTTTCTTGTTTTTGGGTTATGTTGTCCCATACAACGTCAGCGTATTCAAGTATTGGTCTCACAAAGGACATATAAATTGTTTGAAGAGATTTTCTGTCAAGAATGAATTTTAGTTTTTGCATAATGTTAATGCGAGTCCATGCCTTTTGCTTAATGTATTCATTATGTGCATGCCAAGACCCATCATTGGATAAGTAAACTCCTAAATGTTTGTGTGATTCAACTTCTTTAATAACTGTATTAGACATAAATAATGGAGGATGTATGGGCTTTACTGTTTTTCTGGAAATAAGCAATGTTTCTGTTTTTTTTTAGGATTAAATGTAACTAGCCATTTATCAGCCCATGACCTAATAGTTTCGAGATCATTATTTATAGTTATAGATGCTCGGACAGAATCGTCTACAATTAAATACAAGGAGGTATCATCCGCAAAGAGTCGAATGGTTGAATTGATGTTTAGAACGATGTCACTTATGTAAATTATGAAGAGCAAAGGACCAAGAATAGATCCCTGAGGCACACCCGCAGCTATAGTTACAACATCTGAAAAAGATCCCGAGAGTACAACTCGCTGCTTACGATCAGTTAGATAGTCACGGAGCCATAACAGAAGATTGCCTGAAATTCCGTTCATTTGTAATTTATATACAAGGCCCTTATGCCAGACTCAGTCGAATGCTTTAGAGATGTCGCAAAATACTGCTCGAACCTCCTTACCATCATCAAGAGCTTTACAGAATGTTTTGTAAATAGAGGTTAATTGATTCACAGTAGAATCATTAGGCACAAAGCCTGATTGGAGTGAATTTATAATGTTATTATCCACAAAGAAGTTAAACATATATTTGTGAATTATTTTTTCCATAACTTTGTTAAGACTTCTCAATAAAGAAAAAGGTCTATAATTAGAAACTTCATGTGGATCAGAGTTTTTAAATATTGCACAAACATTTGCCATTTTCCATTGTGTTGGAACTTTACCCATGGAGAATGAGTGATTGAATAAAGCTGACAAAGGAGCACCAAGCTCATTTGAAAGTTCTTTTAAGATTCTGTTGTTAATTCATCTGGACCCACTTTACCTACATTAAGAGATTTTAAAGTGGATGTTATGTCATCGGGAGTAAATATTATGTTTTCTTATGTGCTTCTAACACGCGTGACTTGTTCATTTGGTAATTGTTTGTTACTGTCATCTAACTGAGTTTGTGTTTGGAAAAATGAATTAAGAGCATCTGCTTTCTCTTTGTTTGTTATAAAAGTGTCATTTTGATGTTTAAGTACGGGTATGTTTGAGTTTATGAGAATTAGGATTGATATAATGTTTTAGAATTTTCCAATAATCTGATGATTTTAGGTTTTGATTTTTAAGTTTAGAAGCTAAGTTTTCTGATAATTTTGTTCTTGCACTTCGAACTAGATTAATGGTTGTATTTCTGTATTTTTTGTAAATATTCCAATGTTTTTCATTTTGCGTTTTTAGCTCTTTTATAAGCTCTTTTATAAGCTTTCTCTTTAGTTTTCGAATTGCATTATGTGACCATGGTGGATCGTTTTGGCGAACAGTAATAATTTTATTTGGAATCGATGAATCAGCTAATGATAGTATTTTGTTAGTAACGTTTTCGGCATGGATATCTACGTTTTCGTGATAAAGGATATCCCAATTAAAATTTGATGAATCGTTACGGAGTTTGTTATAGTCACAATTTTCAAACTGCCAAAATTTTCGTTTAAATGTGTTAGCTTTGGGTTTTGAAAAATTAAGACAGCAGAAAATAGGACAGTGATAACGAGTATTTTGACATAAGAAGGGCTCTCAAACACCACTAAAAGATATAAGATTATTTGATGTCACAAGCATAAGATCAATAAGAGACATTGAATATTCCGTGAAATGTGTCGGTTCGGTTATAATTTGCTGATCATACTGTTAACATATGTTGTTAATTTTGTTGCAAGCCGTAGTCTTAAACATATCTAAATTTAAGTCCCCAGTTACGATTATATGTTCAAGGTTGGCATCTTTGGCCAGTCCAATAGAATTCTCGATATTGGTCAATACAAAGGGACTTGAATTTGGCGGCCTGTAAAACGTGCCTAACAAAATTTTCTTGTTATGTGTTCTAATTTCAATCCAAATTGATTCAATTCCAAGAACTTCAAGGTCAGTTCGCCGAACAGCTGGAATGTTATTTTTAACATAGACAATAATTCCTCCATGGTAATCAGTAGCTCTGTCTTTCCGAAATGGTTCGCTATAATTTTCAAAAAGTAACTCATTAGATGGAATTTCCGTTCTCAGCCACGTTTCAGTAAACATATCAAATTGTTTTAATTCAGCATATAGAAGATCTTTTTTATGGTAAAAGCTTTGTACATTGTAATGGATTAGTGAAAGATTGTTTTCTAGCAGCTGACACATATTTTCCGAAAAAGTATCTGATAGAGACTCGGTTGACGCAACAGATGCCGGACCTGGATTAGGATGAACATCTCTACATATTAGAAGGATGATTGAAAGCCAACACATTAGTTCAAACATTGAAAAGCTAACAATTCCTTTTATTTTAGTTTGTAAGATATAAAATAGTCCTACCCGCACTCTGAATAACATAATTTCAATTGTCATTAGGTTATGTCAACATTTGTAAGTTGGGGGCCCTGGTAAATAAAAATGCAACCACAAAAGAATAACAAGAGTAAAGGAGATAGGAAAATAAGGACAGTAAAGATAAAAAACAGAGCCATGTTTCGAAAAGTTGAAAGTAGCAGTTTGATGTAGAAGTTGTAAATGTCTTATAGAATTTCATAATTAATATCGTTTTGACGATAACTACATTCTCGGAACTGTGGAAAGATTATGCTAATTTTGTTTACATTTCTCAGTAAAAATAAATTCACAAAAACATGAGAATTACGGATGAGATTCTAAGTCAGAGATTTACAATTGTGAAGCAAAAATATACATAAATTTAGTCTTCTAATGAAAACCATATACAAATTATTTCAACAACAGGACAAAAAACAATAACCATATACAGTATGGTTTCAATTACTAGATTCACGTGATTACATAAATAATTTAGTTAAAAGCTAAAGGGAAAAAAAAACATTCAAAAAATTTTGATATATGTAATCATGACAAGAATACCATTTCAATTACAATATTTTTCTTATTAATTTTGATTTGTTTTATACAATATGTCATCACGTGACTTTCTAGATATCTGTAATCAATTTATAGTGATTGCTTACAACCTGTGACACTCTATATATCGAAATACACGAGACTTTTTTAGTAATTCGACTATGTATAATCCAAAAATAAGTCACGCATCATGACAACATGAGATCGATGGCCCATACGGTCAGTGAAGCTCCAGATCAGACTGCGTAAGGGCGCTGTCAGAACAGGGTCTACACCGCCGATGAAGCAAACGTCGCGGATTATACACATATTTCAAATTTAAATCATATGATACTCTATATATCCAATTACTCAAAACTTTTTTATTAATACGACTATGTATAATCAATAAAAAATGTCACGCATCATGACAACATGAGATCGATGGCCTACGCGGCCAGTGAAGATACAGATCACACTGCGTGAAGGCACAGTCCGATCAGGGTCTACACCGCCGATGAAGCAAACGTCATGGATTATACACATATTTCAAATTTAAAACATATGATGAATGTAAATACTATGGACAATATAATTCAAACAGGGATCGTCAGTATACCACGAAGCGTGTAATTGTTTCAAGAAAAAGTGTATATCAGTTTAATAATACGTTAGGATATATAGCCTAACCTGTCTTCGATATGTAGAATAATTTAATTGTTTATGCAACGTTGTGTCCCCTCAGTCTTTATATCACCAGAATATGCTGTAAGCTTTTATTCCGGACAATTAAGCAATGCAGAATATAAGATCTAATTTCTTGTTATCGAACAATAATACATACACTTAGAATATTGCAGGCTCGGTTTGAATGAGCCAGTTCGTTGCCAGTAATGAAAATGCATGTAACTGTTCAAGCCGCATATCATCTTTTTGAGCGCTATGCACTATTTACGCAAATAGCTTGCTCAACGTCCTTTAAAGGGCGCTTTTGATAACAGCAATGTTTTAATGTACGGTGATACATTTAACAGCCGACACATGGCACACAGAACGCTACAGTACTATGATATTAAAATAGATAAAAAGGAATTTTGAAAGCCACAAAACAAGACAAATTATCAAATTATTGCTGCTCGGTTTGATTGTCCTTGTTCATGGGTTCAATGCAAACTCCATAGTCCAAATATATCCAACGGGCAATTTCCCAAATTTCTCGTTATCAAGCAGAAGAATATTTGTATTGTTATTGGTTATATGTTTAATATGTTTTGTTTCAATAATCTTTTTTAAAATATTGAATATAATGACGTCAAATCATCACACATATTTAGAACTTTACGGATAGACCATGTAACGGTATAATTGTTCTAAGGGTATTATTTGAATGTTTGTTTGAACATGTAAAATGTTAGATGTGTTTTGATATTGCTTATATGTAATCGGATATCGTTCATTCAACATTTTAATACTTTATCCATTTCCTCTCATATGCTTTTGTAAATTGTTAGTGTTTGGAACTTCCTTGCTATTTCCTTGCTATTTTTACAGAGCGATAAATTAAAAAAAAATTACCATTTCTTTTTTTTACGTTTTCATACTGAAAAGATTATAAAAAATATCACCTGCTTCGATTTGTATTACCTTACCTTACAACAAAATCTTTGGAGCAACATAAGTAAGTCTTTACACTAAGCTGGTTTTGTATTTTGAATACGATCGAAAATAACGACACCCGAACGATACGTTTAACAATATATAATAGCGTCAGAGTATTATTCTGACAGCATCTTAACCTTTATTGAACCAGCGACATTCTTCAAGCCAAATGGAAAAAAAACACAACGGAATGACTCGATTAGGTACGAGGTACGAGGCAAGCAGATACTTAGTTGCACAATTTAACAATCACGAATAAACGAAACATACTGGCTTCTTTTTAAATATAAGAAAGTGAAACATGCATATCAGGAATGGCCACATACAGTAGACACAGGTTTCCCACACATAGAAATTGAGAGCATGGTTATATTATCAGTTTCACAATAGACGTCACAAACAATTAACGAAAGTGAGAACCCGAGGGGTTACCGCCTTGAAACAGTCAGTCGCAAAGAAACTCCTATATGTTTATCTGAAACAGTACAATTATTATTATATTTACTAGTTCATCTTCTTGCTTATATTCATTTGTTTCAATTAGTAGATATTTTGGGGATAAGAAATATCAAACGTTGGTGCAGCTCCTTAATCTAGCCGGTAGTGTCTCGTTTACATATTGGCTTACTCGAAGTACTTCTGTCCTAATAATTTATAAATACACACTCAACAACTTTTCTAAATAAACGCCTTTTTACTGGGGCAATACTGGCTTAATAATTAAGATGTTGCTTTAAAACATTAAATAAATCATGCAATAAATACTAATTGATTTATTAGTTAAACTTTATTCAAAATGACAGACAACTGACTGCTCACAATCATTTAGAATACGGCCACCAACATATAACAATTCACAACAAAAGTCCATAACGCATATGACCACTTTCATCTTATTGAAGTTATACAGTTCTGAATGACTACTTGGGGAATCCAAGCTCATTTCGTACGCGCCTTCCAAGTTCAGACCACACAGAGATTTTCGATTGCTTGAAAATGTGGAAGAAAAAGCCGGAACAAGGACTTGTAGTTGATATTCCTCAGAATTTAAGTTCCCTTGTATTTAAACTGATGCAGTCTTCGAAATGCACGTGTAGTATGGAAGTTGATAACTGAACAGTGTTTAATCTATACTGTCATATGAAAGTTATAACAGTCACAATTTCGTTCTCACAAATACGAAACATATCGGGAGGAAAATAGTTCCAGTCAGAGATTTTAACATATAGTTATGGCCCTTGATAAGTTATGCATTATACATGGAGAGCAACATTCGTTTCCGCGCTATTTTTGCAACTGCTCTCATGACTTATACAAGACTTTTTGAGAACCATTAATATGAAAAGGAGATTGCATCTCATTGACATGTCCTGATAATACTAATTATCATTGAGCTCTGATCCCTGAATTGTTATTATGTACAAAGAAAAACATTTTTTGCAACAACTGACTGAATTTCAGCATGTTTATGTCATTCGTGAATTTTCTCATCAAATTATGGTTTTAATTCCACATAAATGGCTGTGAAGAATAAACAGGATATTATTGAAGGTCATTATTTTGTTCTTTTAACTTCTCATGATGTTATTCTGGTGTGTTGTTTATATGGGAGCAATAGGGATTGTGCCAAATGGCATGAATTAATATTGTTATATTTATGTAAAAGTTTTTTTTTCAAAACTTCTGGATTCATTCACTTTTGTTCTCCCTATAAGCAATACATCTAGCTTTTCTGTGTATATAACACTCATATGAAGAACAATTTGTACTTAGTATATTTGTTTTCCTTTAGCATTAGTTCGTATTTGTTATTGTATTTCAGTTTTTCCTTTTATTGAATCTATTAACATTATCTTGATGTGTAGGAGCTAGGTGCAGGGTTCCATGGTCTACCTCCTAGATAATGCTTCAACTCGTAATAATATACTATCTGGGAATTTTTTATGAAGTTTCGCTTAATTACACTTTTTTGGTAATATCCTTTCCACGACCATAACATATTTAAACGTGACAAAATTTTGACTTCCCAAAACCCGACCCTGTTTTACGGGAAGAGGCTCGAAACGTATTTAAACGTATCAAAAAATCGCTTTTCAAAACCCGACCCTGTTTTTTCGTCGGAAACCCGTCGATTTATTTTTCATTTATAAAAAAGTCCTTACTTTGGTGGCTATTTTAAAGAACACGGAATCATCGATCAGTATTTTAAAACTATTAGTCCTTTGAACGCATCGTATTTTTTCTCTCAAATATAATTTAGTAAGAAATTGAATACATTTGAATTAGATAATCTGATAAGAACATTAGTAATTTTAAAAAGTTCAATTTTAAGAAAAAAAAACGAATTACATGTGTTGCTGTTTCTTCATCTTTCATTGTCAAAATAAAAAGTGGCTCCAAAACAGTTATTCATTATTTTAAAAAATTCTATATCTACCTAGTAATAACTTAAAATGACATTTTTTGTAATGGCATAAAAATTAATTACTGTTAATTAGATTAATTAATTACGGAATTTTACGTTACAGTCTTCCTGAGATAAACCGAATTTGTCACCCATTACGTAAAAGAGCGTTGAAATTCGGGATTTTAACGCACTATTCTTGATATGCATTTTCCAACTTTTTTTTACAGAAGAAAGACCGTAACGTAGATAACGTGTTGTACAGTTATTTTTACCATGTTGAAAATTCCGAATTTCATTAAAAGGTAGAATACCGGTTAACGGACAAAAGCGTATATGCTTTATTCAAACATACACTTATCAACGGGCATTAAAAAAATTACGCAGATTTACGTTATGGGTTTTAAAATCGTGAAAAAAACACACGTTTAAATACGTTTCGGGCGTCCTCCAGTAAAACAGGGTCGGGTTTTGGGAAGTCCAAATTTTGTCACGTTTAAATACGTTACGGACGTCCGTCCGGAAAACAGAGTCGGAAAGGATATCAGTTATTTTCAAAACTGAAAACTGAATTTTCATAGAAAGTTAAGGCATGTGAGGTTGTGCCCGGAAACGACAACCTAAAATACACTCTTTAACTGTAGTTAGTTCTTGCTATCTGTTTTATAATTCTATATGTATTGTTGAAATATTACTTCAGGATTTACAGTCACAGATAAGAACCCTCTAGAATTTGATCATCCTTAGGGATTTAAATCAAACCGGAAATACTGTGATATTTCATCACTTCCTTCAAAAGTACATATCAACACCCACTCACAGCCTTTGTGATATACTTGATACAAAACCTGCTGACAATTACAAAGAAAGTCCCTTACACAGTCCAACATTGATAGCGGTAAAGCTCTGTGAAATACGTACTGATTGATATGTAGCCAGAGTGATCTGTAACACAGGTAAGGACGTCTCATTTTATATTTTGGTATTCTGACCAACCCTTTGTCACCAACAGAAGATATTGTAGTGTTTATGCCATGATAAATATATAAATTAAGCCTTGTAAGAAACTCTCTTTTATCACTGTTATCGTGTTCTTGCAGAATTGACTCCTGGAGCTCTGGTATCGGTAAGATCATTAAGATTATTAAGTACCCGCTCTGTTGGCTTTGCAATTCTATTAGCTTCTTATGTTTTATATGTTGGTGTGCTTTTGTATGCAACATTGTTGAGCTGATTGGTGGGTTGGAGTTATTTCACGAAGACAATTAGTACTTGTTTGTTTATACTGACCGTTCCAAGGCGGTAACCCATCAGGTTCTCTATCTTGTTAATTTTTTGTGGTGTCTGTTTTGAATTTGATCATTTTATTAACCATGCTCCCTCTTTATTTTGGATGTATGGAGAGGCAGTGTCTTCTGAATGTGGCAATCGCTGATATGCATATTGCACTTTTAATGTCTCCAGTTGTTGTGTAAGCAAACACTACAAACAGTCTGACAAAATAATTTTTATGTATAATTTTCAACACAATGATTTGCATTAGTTTGCAACAATCTGACGTAGTAAAATTATGTTTCGATTAAGTTTTCATACACAAATGAAGAAAAGCAAAAATAAAATAAAACTAGAGCTATCACTGAAGGTGATTAATACCCCCGCAATACTGCTTTGTCATAGTATACAGAAATGATGTTTGCATCTTTCATGGGTGAAAGTTGAAAAATAATTGAAATCCTGAAAATTTGCTGCAAAAGTTGTGTTTAAAAATAGCGACTTGGGTTTTCACCGGATGTAAACAAAACTGTAAAAGTAGTTGACGTCACAAGGTTTTGTTGAATTGTGCTACCCTTCTAAAAAATAATGGACTGATCCAAATGAAAAAATATGTCATGCAAATCTAATCACGAACGTATGTTAAAAGTTTGAAAACTGGAGAAGTAGTTTGTGTCATAAGATTTTGTTAAATAATGCTCCCCTCCAACCAAAAATGGACTGATCCATAAAAAATATGTCACTAACATGCGCACTTTATGCAGAACATATGATTTCAGTTTCAAGTCGATATCTTGAAAACTGTAGAAGTTTGCATAACACGATTTTGTTAAATCATGTCCCATGCAAAAAAGAATGGACTAATCCACACAAAAATTATGTCACGCACATCTACACTTCATGCTGAGCCTGCAAAAATAATAGACTGATCCACACAAAAATATGTTGCTGACATACACACTTCATGCAGAACATACAATTTTGGTTTCAAGTCAATATCTTGAAAACTGTAGAATTTTGCATAACACGATTTTGTGGACTAATCCACACGAAAAATATGTCACGCACATCTACACTTCATGCCGAACATGTGTGTCAAGTTTTAAGTCAATATCTTAAAAACTGTAGAAGTAGTTCGCGTCACAAGATTTTGTTAAATCTTGCTCCCCTCCGAAAAATAATGGACTGATCCACATGAGAAAAAAATAGTTCGCGCAAATGTACTCACGAACATATGTTTAAAGTTTCAAGTCGATATCTTGAAAACTGTGGACGCTGTAAGTGCCACAGACAGACCGCCCAACCAACCAACGAACCAACCAACCAACCGGATGATGACTCCTATATACCCCCTATACTTCGTATGCGGGGGTATAATAAACGACATCATCTTCCGCCAAAGCGTTTCCGATAATCAAACATTGAATCCTCCGTATGCTTTTGTCATCCAAGAATTTCGAGCTAACAGAAAACCCTATTAAGATACGTAAATTATAATTAATAAAATAATGAAACCAAGAAATGGCATGAAACCGACCAAAAAGAACGCAATCGCAATTATGTTGCAGCACATGCATTTCCGTTTTTTGTTCTTTGCAACTTTCTGGCATTTTTTCTTGATGCTACATAAATATGTATAAACTGTTCTTGATAAAGGGACCTTTGCGACTTCGTTGAAATCATAGTTATTAGATTCCGATAGGGCTGTCAGTATGTGTATCAGTTCTGAAAGTTCCTTCTTAAAGAACTGAACAGCATCTTTTCCATAGCAAATCGTCAAGTATGTCTTTTGATTTAAAGACTGAATATTCACTATGTTGTCACTAATGATGTATTCCTGGACATTTTTTAAAATATCCAGTACACATGCGGATTCTGAACAGCTGTCGTCTTTTCTACAGCAATAATGATGATTAACCATTAGCACTTTAAGTGCATATGACGATAGTCGAAAGTAGGAAAAGAAAGCCGCATATTTCTTTGATACAAATAAGTCTGATTTGAAGAAATCGTTTACCTCGCGTAGTTTATCTTCGTCGAAATCACCGTTCACGAGATACTTTAAAATTCTATATGTTTTCTTATGCCTTGATGATATATATGATTTCATAAATACCACTTCTGTTTCGGTAAACGATGGTCGTGTTTCCTCGTTTTGGATCACAATAAAACTTCCAGTTTTTAATATCTCGTCTCTAAACTCTTTTACTGAACACAAATTATCGACATAAATTGGCAAGTATTTGTCATGCACTCTAATGGCTGGTGTAATATCAACATGAATATCAATAGCTTCATCTTCAAACAATTCCGGTATCTTTTTATGAAGAACAAAATATAATTTGCAGGCTGGGCCGACACGTTTAAAACTTTTAAATGTCAGATCGAAATATTGATTCTCGCTAATTTTGATTGCATAATCGGTCAGATCTTTAACATTATTAGCAAATAAATCAGTGATGTTTCTTAAAAAATGCTCTGAAAAATGAGAAATATCGCAAAAAGAATCATTTATAAGGACACGTCTCTGAGCAGATAATACAATCAGAACGTAGTCAAATTCATCCGGAAAGCTATTTTTTGTATCTTCATAAAAGCTTCCAACTGGTAAAACCTCATTTGTTTCTGTAAACAAATCATGGGTGTGTTTGTATGATTGTTCTAGCTCTTTTAGTTCTTTTTGCACTTCTTGAAGTTTCATTACCTCTCTCAATAAATCTTTGACATAGTTCTCCACAGTGGCTTGAAGACATCGAGTAAAATCTTGATCAACTTGGAATTGCAGTTTTTGGCTGAATACCTCATCGAAGAATTTGTCGAGATTTGTTCCTTTGGCAATATTTTCCGGGGATTTCAACTCTTTTCTTTCTTCTATTGATATATTTGCCATTATAACAGGGTCTGAAATACACGATATAATTTGCTGAATTATACAATGATCAGTGGTTTCTCCTTCTAATAGCAATTTTAATGAGGTAGTATTTTAGAAATTGCAAAAGTTTTTCTTACCTCCTCCTGTCGTTAGGGTTCCATTAAAATTCTAAAATAAAGTTATACTAATTTATATAAATGTTTTGAAATCGACTTCACTTAAATTGTGTACGTTAAAACTACTTTAAGTTTGTAAAATAGAGTCATATCAATTTTCAATAATTATGTTGTTTATTCTCTGTTTTACAAAGAAGTTTAACCTCATGGATCATTAACTGAATGAACAATGAGCTTAGATAATGGTGTGTGTAAGAAGATCCTTACGTAAAAGAAGACTTGAGAGAGAATTCCTCCATATTATCAAAACTGATTTGCTCCCAACAAAGGCACAATTTGTTTTGTTTTCATTGATTCTTTTTGAATGTTAAGAAGTCATTTCTCAATATTGATTGAAAAATTTCCCGATCGTGAAAGAAAATTGACATTTTTATTTACTTTGGGGTTTGAGCTTCGTGCATCACAGAATACTTTGGGGCTACATATTAATTGCATATATCGTTCTTAAAACAACTATCAAAAATTCTACCGAGGCCGAATATTAAAAACAATCGTTTTTGAGATATTCAAGCTCAAAGTTGAATGATGTTCAAGAAAACCAATCATTTTCAGCACTTTCCTGTTTTGAACATATACTTTTCCGAACTGGTAACTTTAATGGCATTTTCTATATGCATACCAAATATAGTTGAGGATGTATCTACATTGTACTGTAAACTTGTGTATATATCGAGTTTCGTTCAACCTGTGGCTAGGCGGCGTAGGAAGTACAATAATAATATGCATTTCCATTACTGTCCACGAATATGCTCAATCAAACCGAGCCTGCAAATTTTTTATATTCGCCATGTTCGTGGGCTCTTAAATTTCACTTTTCATCTAATTCTATAACAGGCTGACATGTTAAACTTTCCTAATTTGGAAAGCAGTTTCAGTGATATAAAGTTAACATGACAGGTAGTTTAGCAAGACGTTTGACCCTGAATTTAGATTCTAGGCTTATTTCATGATCATATATTATCAAAGCACTTGTCAGATCTTTCGATACAGCATTGAAAGAAACAAGTCATGGTATCGAAAATATATCGTGCAATGGGTTTTCGAAGACAAAATAATAAAACATTCTTTATTTAATCTAATCAGTTCGTGAAATGTATTTCACATTCATGGGTGATGTTCAGATTGGAAAGTGCGTTTCCCCAATTCCACATTTTCCCATATGAACAGAGCATACATAATGCCTTTTTTCTTGTTTATCACTGAATATGATTTTTTTTTCGTTAGCACTTTAATGTTAGGTGAGTTATTGGTGATGAAGTTATTTCTCTTTTTTCTCATTCCTGATAGTGGAAGTCGATGCATTACTTAAAAAACGAACATTTAAAATATTATAGATGTTTTGTAAACAGGAAAAATGTAACAGTGTTAGAAACCTTTTTGTTTGAATCGATTAAGAGTGAGGATATAAATTAGCCCATATTAGCATTATATATATTATCAATTGCAACATTAAAACAATATATATATATATATATATATTTGATCATATGACGTTTCGGTCACTTTAATGTGATTTTTTGTCAAAAATTATGCATTAGCAGTAGAAAATGTATGTGGTTCCAATTTAAAATAAATTAATTTTACCAGAAGATATACCAATCCAAAAAAAAATCAAGGTGAGACACTTGGGATTTTGTCACGTAAATGTTGTTAAAATGTTGACAATTAAAAGGTTTAGAACCTGGAGAACCCTGACGTAAAATTAAAAAAAAATGCTGGTAAACAATCAATGTTCTTTAAATGGTCTAACGCGTTTAATGCTCATAATAAAACTGTATTTTAGGTTGCGATACTGACGCATTTTCTGTATTGTGTCATCTTTTGAGTGCTTTGTAATTTTCCAACAGGCATATGCTTATAAAAAATTGAATAACCTGGTACTTTACAAAATATCTACCAAGTTTTCATTAAATGCACACCTGTATAGGAGAATCGACCAAATATGTGAAAAAATGATGCTAATTTATAAAGCAATATTATAAAAGTAATTCAGTCATAGAATACTGTAAATAACTGACCAAAAATCATGGATCAGCTCAATGCTTACATTATTACCAAACTCCAAATTGAGCTTTGGTTCTAAAGTATGGTTCAAGTACTCTAATTTTACAGATAAACTACCCCAGGTTATAATAATATGAAGAAATGATGTTTATGGACGTTGCATATCTACTATTCTCTTTAGTTTTATATACCTCACATGGATGTACCTTTGAACTAAGATTTACACCGATGTATTTCACTGAATTGTAATAGCTCGAACAAACAGGTCATCTGACTCACCTCCGATCTGAGTCAGACAACTAAGGTGTTTGTTCGGCTAACTGCAATACATGGGATTTTGTCTCTTAGTTTAAAAACGGTGAATTTTGTGATGTTGTTTTGAACAAATAAATGCGAATAGATTGTTCTGTAATGGGCTCGAACCATTGGGTTCAGCCAAGCCGGATATTGTTTCACCAAGGTCGGGGTAGACATTGCAAGCGTAGCAGCTTATTTCTCTTAGATAAATTTGTCAAAATAAAACTTTATTGCCTACGCTTTATACAAAGAATCGTATAACAAGAGCAGACTGCGGTTGAGCTCAAACCACTGTTTCCCACCACTTTGTAGGCCAGACATCGGATCCGGTAGGTCGAAGTGGATGTTTTAGATAAAACAGACGACACGAATTCCATTTTTTCCATTTTTTTTTATAGATAGTGGCAGCCACAGAAAATTTCCGAAGCTTTAATCTTTTCGAGATAATTATAAAGTAATTTGAATGCAGTTATGTGCACTATTTTGTCAGATTAGTAGATTTTTTTTGACATATGGCAGTATAAAGCATGTTACTGCTAGAATTCGAGAATTGAAGTGAAACTTAACCGATTTGAAAATTTCTTTCCGGATCAGGAAAGTTGTTAAACTGTATGGCAAACAATGGGTGAACAGAGTATTTGATAATAAAAATTCCGAATCTTTAAACTGATCGAAATATTAATAGAGTAAAAGGGAACTAAAATTAAAAGTCACCGAACATGGATAAAAAATGAAAATATTGTATATTATATCATTACATACTAAAGTATCTTGCTGAATGGCATTCACAGTACGTAATTTTATAAGACCACTGTTTGAGTGTTAAAATAAGTTATAATCTGGTCTCCGTAATAAAATGAAATTTGAAACCAAAAAGTAGAGGTTAACACGTAAACATGTGATGCTTTTTTAAATAATAAAAACGTGTGTATGTATAGTGTCTGATTTATGCCATTTCTTTATTTGTTGTTCGTTTTTAGACTGGCGCGCATGCGCCAGTCTTAAGTAACGATGCCATGAACACTGCGACGCGCCGTCGTTAACTTCAGGTGTATCATTGCGACCACAAAAGCGTATCAAGTAAGTTGGATTTTGTGGTCACCACGAGAGCAGGCCGAAATGTTCTGCACAAGTGTGAAGCACAATGCAGCACACCATTCCACGGATAGTAAGTTTCCGTGTAATTCTGGAGCATCCATGCCCAAAACGCCAGCTAAAAAAAATTACGTAGAGTGAAATCATGACCAGCTACGGCAGTGAACAAGCAACTGGATATGCATGAGTAGTTTAGTTACGCCTGAAATATTTCGTAGTTGTGTGGCATAAAAAGTAGTGCATTTTAAGAAATACATATATTACGAGAAGGAATGCGAACTTTGAAAGATAATGCTACAAATAAAAACAAGAAAACAATTTAATGTTGTTGTTCGGACAACTATGAAAGGATATAAGAAGAACGATTAAAAACAAATCAGTCACGTGACAAGCGAGAGATAGCGTGGGTTGCCATTTTGGTTAGGTTGGAGCAGTTGTGGATCGAGATTTTGCTCAGCTTTCAAGGACCGGCCGGGTTCTCCCCAGCTATCATAACGGTTGTCGCGCCCGACAACCGTTAACAAGCTTTGATCTATTTCCAACAAGCGTTAAATTCGCCGACATCCGTTTATTCAAAATCGACATGTCATAATTTTTTTGTTTCTTGCATTGTAAACACAGGTCGCTTTTCAATACACACTTCACTCAAGGTTAATCAACGGGCGATTTGACCAATCACAATCGATTTCTTTACTATCAGCTGGATAACTCCGCCTGTCCACGTGGTAGAATTCACAAGTATGTCGGTGTCGTTTGATCGTATTTTGGCTCTGTCGAATGTTGATATTCTCAATTAAAAGCGGGTGTGTTTGACATAATATTCAATGATTTTAACGATATGCAAGCATGAGTAATAATTTGGTTATTCTTTGTTCTGTGATTAGAAGACAAACACTTCGAACATTGTACTGTATACATGTATGAAAATAATTGCGCGATAATTGATTTGTTTTAAACAAATCTATTGGCAAGTTGCAGTTAAAACTGAAATTGCAAAAGAAACGCATTTTGTGGCATTTTACTGATCATCATTTTCGTAAGACACATTTTCAAGTATGCGAAAGAACGACGACTCGTCGAATCTATCTTATTTCAAGAGAAACCGGCCTTGTGTGGCTGATGCTAACTCCATCGGCCATTCTGAACTTTTAAAATTCTAGAAATGAGATCGAGATCATTCCGAAAAGCCCATCAAATGTTAGTGCCTCTAGCTGTGAGCAAACCCGCACCGTCACGGCAACAGCGCCTACCAATTCCTGCGACGCAACCAATTCAGCTAACCGGGACAACCACAAAAAAGGTTGATCGGATAGCCCTGATATACGTAACAATCACTACAGGACATCGGTAACGGGTTAATTTACTGATAACAGTACTGACTATATGTACGGGGAGACTTTTTACGGCCGCCACACTGCACAAATAGCGCTACTGTGAATTTCAAATGATAGTGCCTCTAGCTGGGAGCGAACCCGCACCGTCACGGCGACAGCGCCTAGCCCTGCAATTTCTGCGACGCAACCAATTGAGCTAGCCGGGACAACCCCAAAAAAGGTTGATCGGATAGCCATGATATACGTAACAATCACTGCATGACATCGACTCTGACGACGCCAAGTACCCCTTCACGTCGTGAAATTACTCCGACGCCGGACGCGGTACCCCAACATGCCGAGACACTGAATCAAAGCCGGCTATCTCGGACAGCCAGTTCGATCCAGTCAGGTGTCGATCCTAATTGGAAGAAAGTCTACTCCTGGTTGCAAGAAGTTGGCAATGTTTTATATATATATATATATATTTACTTAGCCTTGTGACTTGCATCAAATAAATAAAATAACTCAATTTCATGCTAATATAATAAAAAGGGAAATATGCATATCAGGAATCGCCAGACTCATAAAACACAGCCTCCCCCTGCAGCAAAAAGAAGAGAGGAAAATAAATAATTTGTTTGTTGATTGTTTAACAAAAAAGAGAACCGTATGGGTTAGCGCCTTGGAACAGTCAGTGGCAAATTAATTTGCTACTGGGGGTTTAAACCAGGTTCTAGGGATTACTATATAATTTATTATACCTGTTTGTGTTATTTGAATACCTATTATGATATTATTTTTTTATATATGAAGCTGTCTGTATGTTTACTGGTATCGTAAAATAATTTAATTTCAGATTGTGAGTGGGGTTTTTCCACTTTATCAAGAGTAAAGACAAATCTTAGAAGCAGGCTTAACAATTCAACATTAAATTCATTGTTAATGATATCCATGGAAGGTCCTGATGTACTGAAGAATGAGGCAGTCAGCACTTGGGCCCAAGAAAAAAAGAGGCGTCTGAAAGTTTAATCCTAATCCTGTCAGTTGTAATGAAACACTGAGTTTGATATGTGTGAGATATCTTGAACAATGAAGGTGAAAAGCTAACTATACAGAATATATAGTTGACATTGTAACTTGATAAGGACCGATCAGTTGATGTAATTAAAACACATGTTGACATACTGTTTACACATTGTTTCACATTATTTATGTTTTTTAACTTTGTACCTTCCTTGGCTCTAAAGGGATAAAAAACATCTATGTACTATGTACAGTTGTTGCAGTAAACTTTGGAACAAATATAAAACTGTATAAAATGATAGTTAAAAAATAAAGTTTCGCGAGCTAAAATCACGAACAGTCCAGCGACAACCCTTCCAAAAATCCTGGGGAGACCGTAAGTAAGTTGGCGAATTTTTGTTAATGCATTGTTGCGATCGACGTAAAAATTAAGATTGTAACTGTTTCAGTCTCTTACGGTACGTGAGCCTTGTGCCTTTCATTGTTGACACTACTCAGTTGTGGCGGAGCCTGATCATCGTTATTCTAGCAAAATTTAACCACTAATCATACGCTCCTGCATCAAAAAGACCCCCAGCCTAAAAGTGGAAAACCTAATTTCCTTGCATCAAAATACAAGTACCTGCATCTATTGAAATCCCTGAATATACTGAATTATTTGCTAATGTTGATGATAGTAACTGTCACAAAGTTTAAGGAAAAAATCACACATAGTTTCATATCTTTAAAGTAATGATATCTGTGCAGGGCAAGTTCGATTCAACCAGCGCGCCAGTCTTTCAACGCTTTCAGCGCTTTGATTTTTTTCGCCGCGAAATAACGCAAAACGAAAAGACGAAATAATGACAACAGAGCGCCACGAAATGGCATAAATCAGCCACTATATGTATGGGTCAGCAGTTAACTTATCAAAGGTATAGATAACAAACAAGGCTGAGACCATGATTGTATCACACTCTGATGAAGAAGTCAGTATACAATCTTTTGTCCTTCTATTATCGTCTTCGAGACAACATGGGTAACCGTTCATGTTTTCTGTACTGCTTTGATTTGTCGGCGTCACGAAGTGACGCTCTTGTAACCAAAAGCCGGTATGAAATCACTCACAAATTATATTTAACAATAAATATTGATGGAATCGATCCTAGTTTAGAATTTAGTCGTAGAGATATTATCCGACAAAATCCTATAACTACACCGACTTTTAAACTCGCGAAAAGGATATTATCCTGAACATATACATTATTTTGTTAAAATTTTGAAACGCATTAAAATCTCTCTTTTTATTATAATTGATTTATAATTATAATAATTAGACAATTTCTTACACTGAAACAGGCGCGTAGGAGCAGGGGCCGCAGGAGCCGCGACCGCGGCCCCAATATTTCGGCAAGTCGCGGCCACGGCGGCCAAGTCTTAAACAAAACTTAATAAAGGACTTTTGCGCCATTAAAAGTAAACTCGAACCAAAAGATAGTCGTCTTTTTACCGACAATCGTTATTAACTTAGCTAATAACAGTCAAGTGTCAACGTCCAGATACGGTGGTGTGCCGGGGTTGCCTCAGGGTGTTCAAGCCACGGTAAGTCCCGGTTAAATGTAATGAAATAAGTAGCGCGACACAATGTCGTATTCTAAGACCATAATTTGCAAAGTAAAAGAAAGTGGTTAATTACGAGCGCTCCAAAATAAAAAATATTTTATTTGATAATGCTCATTAATCTCCATTTCCTAGAAAGGAACATTCAGTAAATATATATATATATATATATATATATATATATATATATATATATATATATATATATATATATATATATATATATATATATATATATATATATATATATATATATATATATATATATATATATATATGACATTATTACTGATGCATTAATTGTTGTCCGATCCGTGTCCCATTAATACTTTTGCATATGAAAATCTATATATTATAGAAAGAATAGACGTTTAGGTTATGAACTGTGATTTTATTATATTTCAGTACTCGAAATCTGATAATTGAAACGTTTTATATAGACCAATGACTACATATAATTGTTTTATTAAAAAAGTAACTTATTACATGTATATCGACTTATCACTGCTACGCAGCCAAAATCATCTTTTCCGCGGCCCCAATGTTCAAATCGTTCCTACGCGCCTGTGAAATCGATAAATAAACTGTTCAAACATTTAAACCGACAAATGAAAATATAATTTTATGAAGGCCAATTGATAAAACTAAATTAACCACAGACATCATTCAATAGCCTTAAAACATAATATATCAACGATTTGCTACGGTATTATGTAGAATTTCATACCTTTGAAGTTCAAGATAAAGGCGATAAATGTTTACGTTAAACCACGAGTGGCGAAGCCACGATTGAAAATACATAATTCCGGAGTTCACGAGTGAAATATATTTCTATCTTTCACTGGTAAAAACAAATTTTCTTTTTATTTTATGCTTTTAGTGCACAATTTGTGTGAATTTGACAGAAAAATGGCAAGAAATGGCGCCAAAACCGCTTATGACGTGACATCCATTTGAGCCCGTTTTGAAAACGTTCTCATTCGGCATGTTATGTGCGTTTAGGTACCAACGTGAAAAAAGCAGTGAAAATAAGAATGATATCCACAGTTTGAAAACAGTGAAATACCGCTTTTATTTCACTTTGATATAATGTGTTTATCACACTATAGTCACATTTATTGAAATCTTCAGATAAGGATCAGGAGAAAATCAAACCACAAGTTAATGTTAAATTTACACGTATATCATGTATTTTAACGTTTAACGTAACAAATGATGATTAGATTATTGTCACGGTGACTGGTCTTCCTGGGATGTAAGTTTTTGAAAGACTTTTCCTTTTTTAATCGTATTAAATTTGTGTTTTTAGTTTTCATATGCAATAGAAGAACAAGCGGGTAATGAGGAAACCGCATTGAAGCCGGATTTTAATTTTTTTGTTTTTCTGTGTAACAGTTTCAAGAAAATAAATAAAAAGTTGTTTAGATATCACTATATAAACACTTCTGAATTGATCTCAGTTCATTGCGCAAATATCTTATGCATGTTATACAACGTTGTTGTTTTTATAACATCTCTTAATTTGGCAGATTTTTTTTAAAGTCAAGCACGTTTGATGGACAATTATATTACTAGATCTATTTTGAAATGTCCAAAATAAAATGGTTTAAGAAAAATCCAATGTTTTAGATAGCTGAGGAATGATTTTGCAGAACTTTCAAAACTACTCTTCCATGGATCTGGTTCAAGTTAGTGAGTATATTCTTTATCAGATGTCAGTTATGAAACATGTTATTACTTTCCTTTATTAACGTTAATTATAAAAGCCAGAAGTATTCTAAGGGCCTCCGTCCAGACAAATGTATTAGATGATCTCAAGGACATACATCATACCAAATAATGCCTTCCAGTCCTTGAAGTATGTGAATAAATGATCTTTAACATTGTTTCTCTTTAGTTGCTACAGCAACAAGATTTCTGCTCGGATGACAAGTTAGTTGTTACCAAAATTAAAACCTATAACGCAGATTGCCGAGTATGCCCTCCCGCCTCTATAAGCCGATGTTTTCGTTGAAAAATCCGGCTAAAACGAAAGATCATAATAAATAAAAAAGCTCATGCCAAAACAAACATAACAGAACAAAACTTTATTCACTCAAATCAATAACCTAATGTACGAGTTAACAAATAAGTACAATATTCTGATAAAAAAAATCTGTATTATAATACACGTAAAAAGCTAATGTCAAACATACGGCACATTTTCCTGCCAAATTATTTTGATGTTGAGTTACTAACCTAGTACGCTACAAGTTTCGAAGTGGTCCGATAATCAAACACTTTTCATCGTTCTTATGTTATTATAAACTTATGATGTTTGATACCATTCTGTATGATTTAAAGTACTCGTTTACCTCGCGCAGTTTATCCTCGTCGAAATAAACATTTATCACCATAAAAAATGTACAATCAATGCAACCAGACCACATACGAGTACAATCATGGAACAGATCACAGTAAAAAGTTTCTTGAAGCACTTGGATTTCCGGCGATTGTTCTCTTCAGCTATTTGGCATTCTTTCATGATTATACATAAATATGTATAAACTGTTCTTGATAAAGGGACCTTTGCGACTTCATTGAAATCATAGTTATTAGATTCCGATAGGGCTGTCAATATGTGTATCAGTTCTGAAAGTTCCTTCTTAAAGAGCTGAACAGCATCTTTTCCATAGCAAATCTTCAAATTAATCTTTGGATTTAGAGACGGAACATTCACCTGATGTTCGGTGTTATTATTGACGTACTCTTGGAGAGAGTTTAGAACCTCTAAAACACAGGCGGATTCTGTCAAGCTGTCGTCTTTTTTACATCCATAGTGATGATAAATCATTAACATTTTAAGTGAATATGAAGATATTCGAAAGTAGGAAAAATAATACCCTCTGTTTGATTTAAAGTACTCGTTTACCTTGCGCAGTTTATCCTCGTCGAAATCACCATTTACGAGATACTTTAAAATTCTGTATGTTTTCTTATGCTTCGAAGATAGACATGACTTCATGAACACCACTTCTGTTTCAGTAAACGATGGTCGTGTCTCCTCGTTCTGGATCACAATGAAGCTTCCAGTGTTAAATATCTCGTCTCTAAAGTCTTTAACTGAACACAAAGTATCAACATAAATTGGCAGGTATTTGTCATGAACTCTTATGGCTGGTGTAATATCAACATGGATATCAATAGCTTCACCTTCAAATATACCCGGTATCTTTTTATGAAGAATAAAATATAATTTGCAGGCTGGGCCTACACGTTTTAAACGCTTATATACCAGATCGAAATATGGATTTTCGCTAATTTTGATTGCATAGTCTGTCAAATCTTTAACATTCTTTGTGAACAAATCAGTGATTTTGGTAAGAAAATCTTCTGAAAAATTAGAAATCTCGCAAAAAGAATTATTTCTGTTGACAATTTTCTGAGCAGATAATAGAATAAGAACGTAGTCAAATTCATCCGGAAAACTGTTTTTGGTTTCTTCATAGAAACTTCCGACTGGCAACAATTCCTTTGTTTCTGTAAACAAATCATGGGTGTGTTCGTATGATCGTATAAGATTTTTTACTTCCTTTTGCACTTCTTGAAGTTTCATTACCTCATTAAATAAATCTTTGACATATTTCTCCACTGTCGATTGAAGACATTGAGTAAAATCTTGATCAACTTGAAATTGCAGTTTTTTGCTAAATACCTCATCAAAGAATTTGTCGAGATTTGTTCCTCTGGCGATACTATCCGGGGATATCAACTCTCTTAAACCTTCTATAGCTATGCTTTCCATTATTACATGGTCTGAAATAAAAATTATAATTTGCTGAATTAAAAATTGATTCATTGTTTCTCCTTCTTATAATAAATTTTAGAAATTAAAAATGCCTTGTTTACATTTTCTGTCGTTATGTTTCCATAAACCTTTTTTCAAAATAGGGCTTGTCGAAAGATATATTTTAAATAACTATTGGATATGAATGCATAAAAATCGATTTCAGGTAAAATTTACCTTTAAGAGGTACCAAAATAGATTTACATCGATTATCAATAGATATGCTGTTTATTCACTGTTCTGCAAAGACTCGCGAAACATTGATCGTAAACAATTAGAATATACGAAGGTGAGAGTTAAGAAAAGAAGTCATGAGACAAAACCATGAGACAAAACAACTCCGTATTATTTAAATAGTATTGATCCCAGCAGAATCTATGATTGGTATTTGGCAAAGATCATGATATCTCAGTCCGAAGGTAATGCTTTTCCCAGGGTAAGGATACCATGGTTTTCGCCGAAAACGAATGGTTAATAATTTCTATCTCTTACTTCTAAAACATTAACAACAAAGAACACAAACGCAACAGTTTAGCGAACTTTTTCTTTTGAGTAACTTCCAACAGCATCGGTAAATCAGCCAGTTACTTTACAATGTACCATTACACATTCCATCCAAAGTTTAAAACTCCTTATTACATGTTCATATATATCAATAAATTTTAGCAATGCCATGAAGCGTTATTAAATGTCACAAGACATTGACTCAAGAAATAGCATGTATGCAGCTTAGAAATATTAGGGTCGTTAGCGATTAAAATAAGATTGAATAGTACATGCCACTAGAGAAAATTGATTTGAAATAAATCAATTTTCCAATTTAGTTTCCATTCATTTCCTCCATAGAGCTGATATTAACGAATCTCGCAGCAGCGGTATATGAATAAAACAGATTCAAAATTCACAGCGTTTACGCATTCATACCACTATGAACACACCGCCGTTTAAAGTGTATCGAAATTGTACAGTTTATTGCTGTAATCATTGATATGCGCTCAACTCGGGGCTAGGCGACGTGGGCAGTAATATGCATTTCCATTACTTCCCATGAACAGGCTCAATTAAATCGAGTCTGCAATAAGTTCATAGTTGTCGTGTTTGGTAGGTTCAAAGTTTCATTTTCATCTATTTCTAGCAACACCCTAACTTTTCCCATTTTTTTTAGAAAAAAGTTCTGATTTTAAAAAATTAATTACTGGCTATGTTTGAAAAAAGTTAACCGAAGATATTTCTGTCTTAGAAGTGAGAAATATGTTTGTAAGGTTATTTTATTATGATGTGATTAACCTATATTTTCTTGAACGAAATCAAACAAAATAAAAACTGTCACAGCTCCTATAAGGTCTCCATGTTTGGTGACTAATCCTTCAACAGTTGATTATTAAGTCCACTAATTGGTTGGCAGGACGGTGTTAGAGGTTTGAGAATTTATGAAGGTTTATAGGGAAAGCTCGCTCTGTTTATTTATTTTCCCCCTTCATCTTGTTCTTTTGGATGTTGACTTTTTGAAATGCATAGACTACCTTTTTCTACTTCAAAACAAACACAATCTTATATTTAAAGTAATTGACACTAGTATATCTATAAATTAAAAGAAACATACCACAACGATCTTGTTTAAGATCTTTGTGTCGAGTTGCGGCTTGGCGGAGTGAGCAGTAATATGAACTTCCGTTATAGCTCATTAACAGGCAATACAATATGACGGATAGGCTATATAAATATTCAAACTCAAGAGCTTATTAGTTCTTATGATTATACACTCAGACGTCTTTATTTCAGAGTGATTTTGTTACTGCCTCCTCTTACTCTACATCTTACATTAAATGAACAGTGTTGAGTCAAAACAACATGACAAAGTACCAATTACCGGTATTTATTGGTTGCCTAAAATGCACAATACACCATAATAAAGCAATATTCATCTCTCTCGAGTACTTACACAACTACTAAATTATTCGTGCTCTTTACATCTTGACTTATTAGGTGCAAAAAGAAATAACATTTGAGCAATAATATGTTTAAAACCCAAAAGGCAAATTATTTTGCCACTGACCGTTCCAATGAGGTTACCCCTCAGGTTCTCATTTTCGTAAATTGATTGAGTTGCTATTTTGAGGTGATTGTTTATATCCCAAGCTCTCTTTTTCTCTTTACTAGCTGGCTTTGTTGTGAGGCTGTGTCTTTTGCATATTTCACAAGTGTTACAGCCATAAAAACATGTAAGTAAAACCACTGGCAAAAAGCTTTTCTGGTTCAAAACTCAGGTGATGTTTAAGAAAATCTTAAATGAAAAAATATCAGACGTTCTTACTGTCAACTTATGATTTTTCCACATTGTGCACTTCATTCCTTGAAATTTGAAAAGAAATAAGCTCATGAAGTTCACAAAAAATGCAAGAAAAATATAAACCTGTATCACTTGTAATATGTCCCCAATAATTGTGAATATTGCGAAAGAATGTAATGTTCATTTGACAAGTAGTTGATTCTTTTAAGATATACACATTACGTATAACCCTCGTTGTTTTCACTTTCCTTACTAAAACGTCATTATCCATTTTGGCCAAGACGCAAGCAGTTTTTAGAAAACCTTGTAGACATTAATGTTAATATACTATTGTCAGAATGTTTTTTGATAAATTGTTTAATATGTTATTGCCTAAAAGAACAATGGATATTGAACAAACTAAGACACACAAGCTTTGGTAAAATGACAAATATTTAGTTTTAACATCCCAATTTAAACACCAATGATATTGGACGAGACTCTTAATTTCGACTATGCAACCATAACGTTTTTAATATTCACTTTTCAGGAGGTTTTTCTCATAATTGAAATTAGAGCCATAACAATAAAGCCCGCATCAAATGATCAGCTGTTACTTTATAAACAAGATTGCCGTCATGTTCAATGAGGAAAACTAAAGATTTTAATCTAAATGATATGTTCTCTTCCTGGTAAACACTTCATATGAAGTATATCCTCTTGAAATATAAAAAAATAAAACATGTGGTCATTTGATAAAACGATGTATATCAGGAAAAGTTGCAGAGCATAGAGATGTCAATCACATATTAACTATGTAAGATGGAAAGAACGCGGTTAAGTGTTTATATATTTTCGTTTTTGATTGTTGCGATAAGCCTCATCGGCTTTTCAGGTAAAATTACAGTTATATTTACATCGTTATTTATGAAAATGTAAAATTAACAATACTTATTAGTGTGATTGTTTTTACCTCTTATAAATAAATTCCTAACGTTAAAAAATCTACTCAAATAAACTAAGTATTGCCTCATAAATAAGCGTAATGATACGAGATACATTAATTTAACCTAATCTGGATGGGTCAACTGTTAAATTATAAAGATATTTACATTATATTACAGCAGATGGAAAAGTACAAACGGAGGATTATCCTGATACGGTAAGAATTTTCTAGACTGGTATACTAAGAATTGTTCAAAGCGGATAACGAAAAAAAGATAACCCGATGTGCTAAGCTGAATGTTGTAGTGAACGCCAATATTATTGATCATATGGCCAGATTTTAGCGTTTATGTCATCAACAGCACTAAAAAAACCTATGTTGGATCCGCTGCTGGGGCGGTGGCCTAAATATTGGGACCGCGGTCGCGGCCCCTGCGGCTCCTACGGCCCCAGTTCCTACACGCCGAAATTAACATGCAGACTAGTCAGTCTTTCCATCTTGATCACATAAAAATATGACATTTGCGGTGGCCTAAATATTGGGACCGCGGTCGCGGCCCCTGCGGCTCCTACGGCCCCCAGTCCTACACGCCGAAATTAACATGCAGACTAGTCAGTCTTTCCATCTTGATCACATAAAAATATGACATTTGCGTGCACATTCTTGCTTTAATCTAAAAATATGTTTCACCTTTGTTCTCGTTAAAATACGTTTGGTGATATAAATTTATGCAAATTTTTTAATATAATTTTATCTCTTTCGTGGTTTAACTTTCTAGCAAGTTCATTCACATCAGGAAGTCAATACTTTGATCTAATATATGTAGATAAAAGCCAGAAATAATTATATATTATTTTCTATTATGATCTACGCACTTTGTTTTTACACCTTGACCAGCTCATATCTAAGCTTATCACGAATGTGTCCATTTAAGATACATGGCTTGTATTAACATTCTGCATCGTTTTATGACAGACTGGCACACAGATATATAGTTTTTGTAAAACATTACTAAAGAAAAGACCACCCCTCAAAAAATAACATATACCGGTACTTTCTCACAAAAAATATCAAATGGTGATTTTTTACATTAGAAACATTATAATTCTTGTCGAGCATATATCCTTATAAAACAGAAAGTTAACTGAATCGATCGAAGAGAAAAAAACCTTTTTCGGTGTAGTTAACTGTTTCAATTACCTCGCTTGATGCTACTTTTAAACCATGTGGAATTTCAATCATTGTGGGTGGAATTATATAGGTATACTCGTATCAGTAAATAAAATCCGTTCCCGATGTCGCGCCATGTTGATAACATATATTAGGGTTATCCGATCAACCTCTTTTGGGTTGTCCCTGAAAGCTCGTTTGGTTTCGTTGTAGAAATTGCAGGGCTAGGTGCTGTTGCCGTGATGGTGCGGGTTCGCTCCCAGGTAGAGGCAATATCATTTCAACTTTCCTTTGGGGGATACGGATGATTTGTACTGATTCTCTCTCTTGCATGGTTGTCTAGGTGCTGCCGTAGTATTTGTATGGCTTTGGGTTGACCATTCCCTTTGTAATACATGTAACCGCTTTTTTGTAGGATGCTTCTGGAGATGATGACGAATTTTCTGCAAGTGGCGAAGATATCACAGAAAGTCCGATAACGGTGATATTATATTATTAACCGGTGGGAAAATTATCAATTTTCAATAATGAATTAATGTCATCATTGATAAACAGTAAAAATGGTCTTCTTTATTGAAATGATGCAGTAATTATTGTGTGCATGTTTACGAGAAATTTGATAACGTCAGAAATTTCAGAGCCTTCACTTCCTGTTTAGAAGTCTTGTAACACACCAAATGGTCTACCAGCCAAATTATTTAAAGCAGAAAACATATTTAAAAATTGTTTGAAGAATGTCTAAGCTATATTACCTGAAAAATTTAATTTATCGTGTCAACAAAGTGAAATATGCTCATGAGGAATGGGCTCATCTAGAAAAAAAACACAGCCTTACCACGCAGCCAAAACAAAATCTCATCTTAACCTAGGCGGAATATGGATTAAACGAGGTTCTACTGATCATAATATATATGTGCAGTAAGCAGTAACGTTCACCAACCTCACACTTGCCCTAGGTCTCAAATATACAAACGAAATCTTATCTTCAACTAGGCGGAACATAGATTTAACGAGGTTCTAATGATAATAATATACTGTATATTTGCAGTAATCAGTAATGCATTATCCACATATAACAAATCAAGTACAAGATAAAAACCAAATCAAGTACACTCCTTTTATTTCCATTTAGCTATTAAAGGCGATCGCGGCATTTCGAATTGCGCATGCATTTGCACATAAAGAGCTCTTCAAAAACGAGAAACTTGTGTAGTTTTAGGACAAACAACAAAATTTCTCGCAAAGTTTTCAAAACGTCACATCAGTGTTGTCTGGTAAACAAATTTACTGAGAAAGCTTAGAAAGAACGCATGGCAAGTATAAGAAGCTTTTCTTTAATAAAAAATTCAGGTCTCTTCAGAAACTGACCATGTTCAGCATCAATCTCACAATCCATATGATTCGAAAAAGAACGATTCAAACAGCGGTATTATAACTATTGATCCTACAACTGCTTTCAACGGGTCGATTCAGACAGAAAGCGAGAACGATACAAACAAGCATACTGACGATAAGGCAATTCTTGAACAAGGTAAATAAACCATTTTAAGTAAGGCTAAGACAGCGACGGAATTCACTTAAAATAAAAGACGGCTGATGTACATGATTTGACGTCTAGATGGAATTCAAATAATAATGCATCGTTTTTAACTGTGATTGAAATGTTGCGATTTGCTTCAAGTGTTGGACAGTCCTGTTTCACATGCCTCTGTCCTGCGTATGAAGACTGCTCTTGTGCGTCTTCTGGGCTGAAGGTTATAAATCTGAGATTGGAAACCAGTCTCAAATCTCAAGCATCTGATTGGCTGAAATGGCGACTGGTCGCCATTTCAGCCAATCAGATGCTTGAGATTTGAGACTGGTTTCCATGCTCAGTTTTATAACCTTGGGCACAGATCTTACAAATCTTCCCCTCAGAAACTTAAATGATCAAAGGCAACCAATAGTTTACCCTGTAAGATAGGAATATACATATATCAGCTAAAACAAAAAGATTTCGTTCTTGCTTGATAATTCGGTGTAAAATGAAATTTTGGGAGTATCAATGTACTATGTCGTATGGTTTAAATGGTAGCTGATAATGTCAACAGAAATAACCGAATATTTTGTAACTATAATTTTATATAACTCACTGTTCTTAAGTAGGAAAAAAATAGAAAAGTGAAATATATATCCGGCAAAGCCGTACATAAAACACAGCGTTCCCCAAAAGTGCCACAAAAGTCAAATAGAGGGACAAAGACATCAGATCTGTATAATAGATATAAAGCGTAGATGGAAGAAGATTTTACAAACAATTTCGGAATTCGTAGATCAGATGAAAGTAATTTTGACTTATCTTGTGATTCAGGATAAAGTATCAAAGCTAACATTCATCTTGTTTTTCGTAGAAGGACTGCTTTTTAAAAATGAAATAATGTTCTCTTGAATTCATGAGCTTTAGTTAAAGGCGTGATTCGACAATTAATTTTGACGTTTTGCTTTTTTAGGTGTTCCATGGTCTATTGTAGAAGAATATTCTCTTAGCAAAATGTTTATGCTTGCCGGTACTATTGCAATCACAATTTTGGTGGCCTTGAGTATTCTCTGGATCAGTTTTTGTGTGATATTTTCTCTTGTAGAAATGAATGATTATGGTAAAAGGTACATGTTTCTTGAAGGAATTAAGAGTATTTTTCATTAAAGTTAAACATCCGACTTAATCAGTTTGTGTAAAACTCAGATATGTACACCTGGCCTCTTCAGTTTAGTTACTTCAACTGTGGACAGTCGACTTTTCAGTCACCGTATTGCCACCAGATTTAACCAGTTAGCGCTTGCATTAATTTTGGAAACCTGAGTTAACTTCAAATTCAGACTTCCGATTTAATCCAACCTCATCTTTTTTTCTTTTTTTAAGTCAAAGTTTGGAATTTTAAATTATTAAAGTTTCTCTTATTGAGAGAAAAAACAATGCTCGTATATAAACAACATGCAAATTGGATGAAAAAATACACGATCAAACTTTGTTCGTATCATGTGTTAATGATACTTCACTGTGATATCCTTTATATATTATCAATTTGCCCCTATTTTGATTTTTCACTTGCCATTACTAGCAAGACGAAGCCAGAAAAGAAGAGCGATATTTCCTTGGACTGTGAGGTTTGTATGCCTGTAGATTATTTGGCATACGAGAATGTAGACGCTAACGCATATGTGTATGAAGAGGTGGTTGAGATAACAAATAGCAACACGACTGAAGTATCTAACGCAGACATTAAACATTCCGTAGGCCAGAAAATGTCTAGAGATGCAACGAACAATACAAATGTACAAAATGGAGGCAAGTAACATTAATTTCTTACAACATTGTTTGTTATGTCTTATTTGACATTGATATTCTAATAAACCCTTGCTCTCTTTACTTCTTTACTTTTTGACTGTGTGTGGAGGCTATTCCTGATATGCATATTTAATATTTTTTATAATTAAAAATGACAAAACCATTCCACGCCCTTACTGTTTCTCCAAACCCAATTATTCAGCACTGGTTTCGTATATATAACTTACTCTGGACAATGCCAAACATTTTAAGGTAACGTTTGTAATAGGACCAATATGACTGAACGAGAACAAGTTCTGATTTCATATTTAAATTTGTTCTTCACTTACGTCAAATTAAATAAGCAACAATTTTTAGATATCGTGTTTTCACTTTCACTTCAAATTAGAACATTAAAATATTTATATCAATACTGGTTGAGCAAATCAATCTATAATTCGATGTATATCGCAATCATGCTTTTAAACGTTATCATTCATACAGTCATATTCAATTTTATCTGGACTGATTTGGTTTTATTTCTAGATATTTGTGGGTTGATCAACCAGCAAATGACAGAAGAAGCAGCTGTAAGTACGGCAACTGTCGGTACACCAGAAGACGTGACAAGTGTTAATACAACATCCGTCGATTCTCCTGTAGAAGGAAGCGAGAAGTGTAAATACAGCACCGTCAGTCACACCTTAGACGTAAATGATGTAAATAAAGCAGCTGTCGATCACACGTTGACGTAAACACTATAAATACAGTACACGTCAGTTAACTGATAGACGTGAAAGAAGTTATTTAAAAGACAAGCGTATTAAAGATTTATTAGATGTTGAAAATTATGCGGAACGTTTTGGTTATATTGGGTCATCTTGATTAGGTGTATCACTAAAAATGTTGTGTTTTTCTTATATTCTGTTCTCTTGTCATCTTTACGTGCATTATGCAAACTTATTCAAATATATTAAACATATTCTATTGGTTCTTCTTCTTTATTTTTTACTAGCCTGAAAAATATTCCGACCGAACCAATGTTTATTGTTTCACATTTGTGATCTACCCCAAAGTCTCCTAAGATTATTAAAATATTATATGCGGGTATGACTCTTGATTTTCTTTGTATCAATAATCTGCTGAAATGTTTTCCATTTCTGGATTTAATACTGAGTATCAACTATTCACACGAGTATTTAAAGTGTTTTGCCGTAAAAGAAAATACTAGTGTATCTTTTTCCAAACTTTTGAAGTCAATAATATTTCTAAACATCTCAGCAGAAGCAGTGACATAATCCGTAACAGATCTGTTCCTCTTTAAATGTACGAATCTTTATTATGATCTTATCAGTCGGCTTTTTGAAAAAAAATTCTTTGCAAGTTTTATCGAGTTCAAATATTTAATATGTGGGTGAAACTTGTGTTTTCTGGATGCGGTCATTTTTGATATGCAGATTTCACTTCGACAAATATTTGACAAATATAAGAAATCATTTCATTTTCAATATACTTATTTTTTCAATTCTAGAACTTGCAGTCTGTCGGGTACCCAAATATATAATTTAAAACCATCGAACAGTAATAAGTGCTACAGGGAAGAGCAAAATTAACGGAGCATCATTGCTGTAGTTGTTTTAACAAATTAATTTTGACACTGTCGGGTTCTAGCATAAAATACTTCATTACATGTATCTATGTTTGCTCCTAATATATTTCAAATTATCACTTTTGACAGACATTGTGTTTTTGACTATAGATATTAGATAAAGAACTTGAAAATCATATCGATTGGTGATATTTAACTTTCATTTAATATATTTTATGGCATAGAGTACTCTACTGCTGAATAATCAAAATGCGATTTATCGTGTATGTTCGCTTTTTTATAACAACCAGAGACGTTGTAACAGAGATAAGCTCGGTCATATATACGTTCAGCGGGTACAGCTCAATCGATTATGACTGCTACATAAACAGCAAATAAGGAAAATTGCTGGTAAATAGATGGGAAAATGTAAGACTTGCTGCGATCGGCTTCTCATATTTCTGTAAGTCAACATTTCTTGTAAACACTTATCTGATATTTCGAATACATTCTAGTATCAAGTACCATTTTAAATCGGTCCAACTTTCGATTTTGATACGCCTGTTACTTTAACAGCGGCCAACTTGACATCAACATTTTGTTGAAAGTTTAATGAAACTGGCTTCAACGTTTGAAAACTAATTTACATATTTTTAAGGTCTTTGTTTTTAAATGTTGTGTTGTCTAAAATTTCTGGTCTTTCTGTGGTCTTTCAAACGCAATTATAATGACCTGTAAATATTCTTGTTGGACCTAATATACGACGGTTATCAGCCTTTCAGGTTTCAAGATAAAGTTTTAATCAATAACTTTTAGATAAAGACCTTCAGTATGCCATTGATGGAATTTATGTTATTGTTTACAAGTGAAGATAGATAATTCTTTAAACAGTTATCGAAAGTATGGTTTGGGTAATCTTACATGAATGAACTTTAAGATTTCGAAATGAACTTTTAATGTAGTTTGCTATCAATACGAGGTGAAAAACACAGTGTATCATTGTAACGAGATTACGGCATATTGTCTTCTCTGGTGCTCTTTTTGTGTATTATTTGTACATATCCAAAATGAAAACTTGACAAAAACAACATCGAAAACTACTGATACATTAGTGATGCCAGCGAATATCTGGAGGAATTTAAGGGCTTACCCTTATCAAAATCTCAATAAGGGCAAAATGCCGTTAATTGAAACTGCACAAATGTATGTTAATCATGTATCTTTATTTTGCACATGGTAAGACACGTTAGAACAGTAAAGAAAAATAGCGAGATCTAAAAATTCCCTCAACTTCTATTTTTCATAAATTCACAAAAACTATACAACACAAAACATCATTTTAAATGCCCACATGAGAAATATGATATTGACAACAATTTATTGTGTCCCCGTGACTAACATATGTAAACTACGAGATATTAGTAAAAGTGTTTGACCTTCAATTTCCGTGTCGCTTCCTGGTCTCCTAAACGGATGACAATCAATGATTTCTCTTTTAGTACTTGAATGTTTTTCACAAAGTACACAACATTTTCTTGTCAGTATCATTGAAATCACGTGGGAATTTAAAATTATGTTATGTATCGCTTAGTTTTTGTGAATTTATGTAAATAGAATTTTAAAGAACTTTTAGGTCTAGCTTTTTATTTACTTTTCTAAGGTGTCTTACTGTATGCAAAATACAGTAGTAACATTCATTTGTGCAAAGTTTCTTTGAACGGCATTTTACCATTATTGAGATTTTGATAATTTTCTTTTTATCGATGAACATGATTAGGAGGAGTGTGGTAAGCCCTTAATCACAAATATGTTTATCTTGAAAGGTGTCGATTTAGTTTCTATCGATAATCTTTAAATTTAACTGTAAAATAATCTGTTTGAGACCTTTATTTAAAAAAATATCGATCTCATCATTATTTGGGAAAGAAGAGACCTCTGTAAAAAAAGAACAACATCTTCTCGCTTTATCTAATGTCAGATATGTGCAAGTACCACAAAGAAAGTGAAATATAAAATATCGCATTTTGGGGCAAAATTTTTGAGTTTAAAAACAGTCAGTTTTCGTTTTTGCTAAGTATATTATGTTCATTTTGTTTTAATAGCATGCTTTTGTTAACTAGGTAATCCTGCATTTCATGGTTTTCCTGATATTTGTTTGTAATGTTGTCATTGCTTTCTTAGTTAGATTTCAATGAACGTAATCATTGCATAACAGAAAAACTTTTAAAACAAGGTTATCCGTTGTAAATTGAGAAAAAACTTTTGCAAATTTTTGTCGCGGATACCCAGATGTAATTAAAAAATAAAGATGTAGTTTAATATCACTTTTGTAAACAGGTAGTTCACAGTCAGTTTTTTAATGAAAATTTAATTTATAAACTAACGAAAATAAAAGGCAATATTAATTTCTCCACGTTATTCGTGTAAGATCATCAAAACGAAATGTTACCAACGTGATATTCTACGGCGCGGTGCATCCCTGGTGATTAACGCATCTACAGTTGATCGTTATGCTTATTTTTTTGGCTGCACGATGGTGGCAGATGTTTAAAAGTTAATAAAGGTTAATATGGAAATCTTTTTAAAGACATAGAAGCTCGATCTGTTTCTTTTACCCCTGTCATCGTGTTCTTGCTAATTTGACTCCATGAGTTGTGACCACGGTAAGATTGAGTAACCGCTTTTTTGCTTTACAATGCTATTACCTAGTTATGTTTTATATAATTGTGTGCTTTTGTATGCAACATTGTCAAGTGAATGGTTGGGATGGAGTTATTACACCAAGACAACTTGTTTGTTCATATGAGAACCTATTGGGGCAAGTGTGATATTGATGCACCCTAGAACCTGGTTTAAACCCCAACATTTTTGCCACTGACCGTTCCAAGGCGGTTACCCCTCGGGTTCTCGCTTTCGTTAATTGTTGTGGTGTCTATTTTGAAACTGATCATTGCATAATCTCTACTTCTTGAATTTGTGGGGAGGCTGCGTCTGCTGAATGATTCCTGATATGCTTATTTCACTTTTCTATTCTTTTAGATTTTAGTATCGACAGTAAAATTTGATTTAAAAAATCTTAAAAATACAATATTTACATTTGATAATCATAATATTCTATAATTTATGTTTACTATGTTTCAGAAACATGTTTTGATTGTCAGCCTACACAGGGTTTCAGGATGTCGGTACAGTCAGAAAATATCGGCCGAAGAACTAATCTTGACCGATTATTAGAAGATATATTTAGTAAAAAAGTCGAGTTTCAAGTTAGCAAAACCTTCACTCGCTGTCTTCAAACCATTATAGAGAACTATGTAAAGGTTTTATTTGATGAGCTTATGAAACTCCAAGAAGTGCAAACAGAGCTACAAAAATTAAAGGATAAATATAAAGACAACCATAATTTATTTTCCGGAGGGCATGAAGTGTTGGCCGTAGGAAGTTTTTACGAAGGTACGAAAAACACATTTCCGAATGAATTTGACTACGTATTTATTTTACTGAACGCTCGGAGACTTGTTAATACAAAAATATTAAGAGATGTATATGAACAGCCAGGAGTGAAAAATTATCACTTTTCGCGTTCCTTTTTATCTAAAATTGTTCGTGCTTTTGCTGGTCAGGTTAAAGATTTGACTGACTACACTGTAAAAATGCAAAAAAATCAATTATTTGATTTGGAATATAAAAGCTTAGAACGAAAAGGTCCAGCGTGCAAGTTATGTTTAACCCTTAAGAAAAAAATTCCGAGTATTTTCGAAGGTGATTCTATGGACATTCATGTTGATATAACACCAGCCATTAGAGTAAATGACAACTTTCTGCCACTGTATGTTGACCATATATGTTCTTTCAAAGAGTTCAGGAATTAGATCATAAAGACTGGAAGCTTTATCGTGATACAATAAGGCTTGTCTTATCTGTCTTTTACCGAAACAGAGGTGTTATTTATCAAACAATGCCTATCAAGAAGGCATAAAAGGACGTACAGACTTTTGAAATACCTAATTAACGGTGATATCGAGGAAGATCAATTGCACGAGATGGCACCTGACTTTGAAATTTCCTCCTATGTGATAAAGACATTAATGATTTATCATCACTACAGATGTAAAAATAACGATATCTTGACAGAAGCTCACTGTATTTTGGATATTTTGAAAATGCTTCAAAGCTATGCTGAAGGTGTAGAGAGGGTAGGAATTCAATAACTACTACATTCACCGTATAGATCAAGCAACAAAATGATTTGTTCTAGAGAAACAGTTAAACATTTTACTAAAGAACTTTCAGAACTTATGTCTACACTGATGTCTTTTGCAGAGTATGATTACGATTACGATTGGCATTATTCTGAAATTGTTACTTTATCAAGAAGGATGTATCCATATTTTTGTAATAGAAAGACAAAACGCAAAAGGATTAAATATTGCTTGAGAATATTAATAGCCTGCTGTTTATGCTATTGGGGGTTACTTATTATTTATATAGTTTTATTAAGAAAAGGTATTATAATATTTTAAAGCTAATGCATTTCATGTTCACCAGAAATGCGAAAAGAAAGAAGTTAATTAAGCAGTAATTGTGATTTTATAGCCCAATAACTTTGTCAGCTTTGTTTGAAAAATAGAAACGTCTAATTTTAGTGACAAAAGCTATAAGATCATGTAATGTAATTTTTACATGCACATATGAATATATTTCTATACTAAGCTCTGGTTGGCAATCTTCTGTGTTGTCCTAAAGGCAGTTGTTTAACGTTTCACCAAGGAACTTTCAGAATTTATGCATTTATGAATTGATGTCTTTTACAGAAACCAAAGAGTATGAATCTGAAGAAACCATTAGTGTATATGAATTGCATATGTATTTTTGTAACAAACATACAAAAATGCTGAAATTAATTGTTGCAATAAAATATTGAAAGCACTCTTAGTGGGATTTTTTTTAATATCAATATAATTGTGGGTTTGTTATCAATAAAGTTTTTATAGGTGAATTATCAATACAGTTTTAAAAGGTTTATTATCAATATATTTTTATAAGTTTATTATCAATATAGTTTTTATAGGTTAAGTATCAATAAAGATTTTATAGGTTTATTATCAATATAGTTTTTATAAGTTTATTATCAATATAGTTTTTATAGGTTTATTATCAATATAGTTTTTAAAGGTTAATTTATCAATTTATTTTTTATAGATTTATCATCAATACAGTTTTATAGGTTTATTATCAATATAGTTCTTTTAGGGTTAATTATCAATATAGTTTTTATAGGTTTAATAGTAAATCTCAAAAATAAGATCATGTACGTGCAATGCATGTGCCATTGTGACTAGAAAAAATCAGAGAGACAGTTCCTCGTTTAGTACAATAACATATCATGTTTGATTTGAAAAAAGAATTGAATTTGTTTACGAATCCAAAACCCTTGCATGATATTAATTAAATATTATTCTTATAAACTAGAACATCATTCAAAAGGTAAGGTTATATTGTTTTGCTCTTTCCATTAAAAAGCCCAATATTCCCATCAGGCATAACTACACTCATAAACTGAGCTTCCCTACACTGCCAAAAAGGAGAGATGGCCAGCTTTCTTGCAGTTTTAACAGAGAGACTCAGAATTCATCAAGATTTACAAATTCAAGACTCAAATTCAGTCCACTAACTGTGAGTGAGGAAGTGGATATTCTGACATTAAACTTATCCTTAATTTGTTATGCAAACATACAAATGATGGTCATGATCAAATAACAATATGGTTACCATGTGAAATTAGTTGTTCTCCCTTTTTACGATGTTCTTGTTATGTATCCTTTGCTCTCGATTGTTATGATATACTGTCAAATACTGTCACGGATTCAGTTACTTTTACCGTGTACAATAAAATTCTACTTGATTGACTTTGCTCACGTATATGCATTTTAGCTGAAGTGAAACAAAGGAATAAAACTGTATTTGAAGAATAACCATTAAGATTAAAACCCACTTAGAATATTTTTCAATGAGATAAATGTGTGAGCTTTGATAAACTATCTTGTATGCATGCTACCGCAAACGCTCGCCTACTTGCGTACTAAATATATATCGATATAATATGTTTTATAAATGATTAAAGCTTAATGTAAAGGCTTTCCGATTAAAAAATGGTCATAGCAAAATCATATAACAGACCTTATACAGCCCCAAAATAGGACAAGCAATGCTAATTTTATTGAAATAGATCAACATGGAACCTTAAAAATAAGTGAATACGACATATACCGTAAATTGGGATATTTTGGCCTTGGTTAATAATTGGCCGAATTGTCCACCCTAATGAAAAGGCGAAAATTAAACACACCAAAATATGCCACAGGTGATAATAAAGCCCAGGTAGTGCAAACAAAACAATACAGATTATTTTTTGCACTCTGCCGACGTTGATCACAATTTAGCGCTAATAAAAACAACTCGATAAATCTCATTATTTTAAATTTCAATTAGCGTATTTAAGTTTGTTGGATTATTGTTTGTTGCAATAAATGTTGTAAAATGTGAGATTGTTTTTAGTGTTTTAAATATCATATCGTTATTTGCATTACACTTATATAATTTTTATACATTTTTAATTTTCTGCATGTGAAGTTTTATTTTTTTATTTAAAATAATATTATGAATAAATGTGCTGTCTTTAGTTGCTTTCTCCTATATTTATTGTTTATAAATAGGTCTAAGATAAATGCTGACCAATCTGATAAATTAGCGTAGATGACATGACAAAATAACGTATTTGTGTTAATTTTTCGCCACACAATGATAAATGGCCAAAATTAAACTGGTCAAAATAAAACACAGGTACTTTAGGGCAAAATGGCCAAAATTTGACGACGCTAAAATTTTCAGAATGTGGCGATTCCTGATATGCATATTTCACCTTTTTTTCAGAACATGATGGGACGAATCTGTAATAAGTGGTGCACAATTAGTACCCATTAGGTTTAATTTTCTCCCCGTACAAAAAGTCAGTATTGTTATCAGTTAAATAATCCGTTACCGATGTCGTGCAGTTATGATGCAACGTATATCAGGGCTATTCGATCAACATTTTTTGGCGTTGTCTCGGTTAGCTCAATAAGTTACGTCGTCGGAAATGCAGGTCTAGGTGCTTATGCAGTGAAGGTGCTGGTTCGCTCCCAGGTACAGGCAATATCATTTTTAGTTTTTAAGTCGAATCTCCACAAAACATTGGTTAAAATATCTTGATGCAGTAGGGAATCTGTAATTAAGAATTAAATTATGCATTTTTCACTTTCGGGTATTGGCGATGAAACTTGCAAAACGCTGTTCTTAATTTGTGGTACCGACAAATCAGCTTTAACAGTTTTATGTGATGCAAAGATTGCATTCATTGAAATCATTAATGTTTTTGTTATTAGCTCAAGAAATGCGATCAAGCTGTGAAAATAAAATCATGAAGATTAAATAAATGGATTTTCGATTTGGCAATTCAAAAAATAAACAAATTAACATCACCCTTTTATGATATATTTTATGTGAAACAATTTTTAATTGAATACTTGTTTGCAGTTGTGAAGTGTTTGTTTCATGAAGCTGAATTTCATTAGAATATATGTTCTATACCAAAGATTGAAACGGTAATTGTCTACATTTAACAAATCATCAATATACCTCGAGGTGTTGTTTAAGGCAAATAGTAGGTACTTCATCTTTTTATACAGTTAGTGTAACATTTTGTTTATCAACGCCGCTGAAAACAAATTCTTGTCATTTTACTGCGTATTACCTTAAAACAGGTAATAAAACTTCTGCACAAAATTTAAGATCCAAAATGTTTGACAAAACAATTTCTCTCAGATAACATGTACGAGGACAAGGATAAGGTGAACTCTCTTAGTTCACGCGAAAAATGGTACTTGTCATAAATACATAATTTCAAAGGTGGTTATATTAAACTTGTAGTTTTGTCGGTTTATGAAACCTAAATACGAAATTTGACTAATATTAATAACAGCTACAGGGAAAAACAAAATCACAACTGTATTTGTTTGAACAAAATAATTTTGACGCTGCCGGATCTTTAATATAATGCTCCATTTGTCTATGACAGTTGAAATTATTTATTAAATAATATACAGTTTTGACAGCTATTGCCTATATAAGCTATATAACAATATGTGCTTTTTGAAGTCTTGACAGAACATATCGAGTAAAACTGGCGTTGAACTTTCATTTAATATGGTTGTTGACCTTACTTAAATCACATGTTTGAGTACTCTACTCTTGAATAAATAAAATTTGATTTATCGGGTATGTTTGCCTTTAAAATAAGCAGAGACGTTGCAACAGAGATAAGCACGATCATATACGTTCAGTCGGGTACAGCTCGAATGATTTCGGTAAAAACATAGGATGATTACAGGAAAACAGATGGAAAATGTAAGAGTTTCTTTGATCAGCTTCTTATATTTCAGTATGTCAATACTTCTTGTAAAGACTTATATGATATTTCGAATAGATTCTAGCACCAAGTTCAACTTTCAATCTATCCAACTTTCAATTTTGATACGCTTTTTACTAAAACAGCGACACACTTAATGACATCAACATTTTGTTGGACGTTTGGCTTTCAAAAACGTGTTACAATATTTTCAATGTCTGTGTTTTAATGTTGTGTTTTCTAAAACTTCTGGTCTTTCTGTGGTCTTCAAAGCAAACCTGATGACCTGTAAATATTCTTGTTGGACCTAATATACGACGGTTATAAACCTTTCAGATTTTGAGATAAAATTTTAATCCATAACTTTTTGACAAAGCCCTTCAGTATGCCAGTAATGGAAATTATGTCATTTTTAACAAGTTACGATAGATAATTCTTAAATAAGGTATCGACAGTGCGGCATGTTTTGGGTAATCTTACACGATTAAATTTTAAACAGATTTCGAAATGAAATTTTAATCGATTATACTTTCATGGAATTACGAAGTGACAAACACAGGGTATCATTGTCAAAATATTATCGGCATATTACAAAAAATGTGACATCGGTATATCAGGTATGGCGACATCCAGCAGACACAGCGTCCTCACATAGCAAAAAAAAGAGAGGAGAAGATTGCATGGTTTTACAATAATTGGTATCATAATAGATGCCACAATTATTAACGAAAGTGAGAACCCGAGGATTACCGCCTTGGCAAAACAATTTGCCCATGGAGGTTTAAACATGGTTCTGGAATGCACCAACCTTACACTTGCCCTAACAGGTTCTCATATCGACAAACAAGTACAAGTTGTCTTGGTAAAATAACTCCACTTGGTAAAATAACTCCAACCCATCCATCAGCTCAACAGTGTTGCATGCAAAAGCACACAAACATATAAAAGGTAAGAAGCTAATAGCATTGCAAAGTCAAAGGGGCGGGTTCGCAATGATCTAACCGAGACCAGAGCACCTGGAGTAAATCAGCAAGAGACACAAATCGAGCTTCTAGGTTCTTTAAAGAAAAGATTTTCCCATAAACCTTCGCAAACTCTCAAACCTTTGCCACCGTCGTTAACCTTTCTTTTTGAATTTACTGATGGTTTTTACGAAAAACCGGGAGAAATTAACGTTGCCTTATATTTTATAAATTAAATCTCCATTCAAAACTGGCTGTGAAAAACCTTGTTGTTATAGTGATTTTAAACTACACCTGTATTTTTGAATTAAATCTGGGTATCAAAGAGAAAACTTGCACAGTCAAGGTTTTCCTTATCTTTGTGTTACGATAGCCATGTTTAAAAATTCTTTTACGAAAAGATTGCGTTGGGTGAAGCCCTAGAAAAGCGAACAAACCTTGAGATATAAACCCCGAAAGATGTTGTACGAGGAACATTGCCTATAAAATTTACTATATTAAAATTAAAATCATCTCTTTTATCACATATTTTAGTAGTGACGTATCCATTTTTAATAGAAAGATTAAGATCAAGAAAGTTTGCTTGCTTATCTGAAGTGTTTGCTTTATTAAGTCGTAGTTTATTAAGTTGTATCTGTCTTTTTGGTGCTCTTTTTATGTTTTGTTTATACTGAACCAAAATGAAAACTTGACCAAAAATAACATCGAGAACTCCTGTTACATTAATGAATCCAATGCATATAAATATCTGGAGGAATTTAATCACTTATATGTTTATTTCCAAAGGTGTCGGTTAAGCTGCTATCGGTTTAAAAAAAAGAAAATAATATTTGTTGTGGATTTTATTCTTTCTTTAATTAAAAAGGAGGTATTTGCAAAAACGGATATTTCAGTAACTTATCTTATTTCTTTGCATCAGTTTACTTTAAAGATTGTGTTTTCCCTCTGTTCATGCCAAATTATTCAAATTTGACAGTAAAAAATCTGTTGAGACCTTTATGTTAAAAGTTATCGATCTCGTCATTATTTAGAAAATTGATAAACTTGACCTCTGTGAACAAAATAACAACGCTTTCCCGCTTTATCTAATGTCCAGATATGTGCAAGTAACACAAATAAAATGAAAGATAAAATATCGCATTACGGGACAAAAGTTTTGATTATGACAACAGGTAAAATTTTCATTTTTGCACAGTAAATTTTGTTGATTTTGTTTTTATAGCATGCTTTTGCAAACTAGGTAATCTGCATTTCCTGGTTTTCCTTGGATGAATTCCTTGTTTGTAATGTTGTCAACTCTATCTAAGTTAGATTACAATAAACGTTATCATTTCATAACAGAATAACTTTTAAAACAAGGTTATCAATATTACAATTTAAGGAAAACCGTTTGCCAGTTTTATCGCGGATACCCAGATGTAATTAAAAAATACAGGTGCAGTTTAAAAGCACTATTGAAATAAGGTTTTTCACAGCCATTTTTATGGAGAATTAATTTATGAACTCAGGAAAATGAAGGTCAATAATTTCTCCACGTTATTCGTAAAAATCTAAGCTATACTCCAAAGAAAGTTTACCAACGTTGAATTTTACAGAGCTCTGTAAGCCTGGTGGTTTCGCCATCTACAGTTGATCGTTATGCTTAACCCTTCTTTGTTTGAATGACGGTTTCAGGGGTTTAAGAGTTTAGGAAGGTTTAAAGGGGAATCTTGTTAACATGGTAAAACAACCTAGAATTTCAATCTCTTTTATTCCTGTCATCGTGTTCTTGCTGATATGACTCCCGGGTCTATGGCTTCGGTAAAGTCATTGAGTACCCGCCATTTTGTTTTACAATGCCCCAAGCTTCGTATGTTTTATATGTCTGTGTGCTTTTGCATGCTCCATTGTCAAGTTGATGGATGTGTTGATGTTATTTCACTAAGACAAATTGTACTAGTTTGTAAGACAAATTGTACTAGTGTGTTCAAATGAGAGCCTTTTGAGGCAAGTGTGAGGTTGGTGCACCCTTAAATCTGGTTTCAACCCCCAGAAGCAAAATATTGTTGCCACTGACCTTTCAAAGATGTTAACTCCTCGGTTTTCACTTTCGTTTAATTGTTTGTAATGTTTATGTAGAAACTGATCATTGCATAATCATGCCCTCTTCTCCTATCAATTCTTTGACTTTATGGGATGGGGCTGTGTCTGCTAGATGTGGCCATTCTAGATATGCTTATTTGATTTTTCTATTATTTTAGATTTTATTTTTGACAGTAAAGTTTGACAAAAATCTTTAAAATACATTTTTTTACTTTTGATTTTCATATATTCTATACCGTATGTGTTACTGTGTTTCAGAAACAAGTTTGTATTGTCAGCCTAGACACGGTTTCATGATGTCAGTACAGTCACAAAATATCGGCAGAAGATCTTGACCGATTCTTAGAAGATCTATTCAGTAAAGAAATCGAATTCCAAGTTAGCAAAACATTCATTCGCTGTATTCAAACCACAGTAGAAAAATATGTATAGATTTATTAGATGGGCTCATGAAACTACAGGAAGTGCAAACATTAGTAAGAAATCTGAGGGATGAATATAAAGACAATTACAACTTATTTACAGGAGGACATAAAGTCTTACCAGTAGGGAGTTTTACGAAGGTACGAAAAACACATTTCCGAATGAATTTGACTGAACTTTCGGAAAAGTTTATCGGAACAGCCAGGATTTAATAATACTTATTTCTCAGATTGTTTTTTATATAAAGTTATTTACGTTCTTGTTCATCATGTGAAAGATTTCACGGACTATAGTATAAGAATGCAAAAAAATTATTTATTTGATTTGGAATACAAGAGCTTAGAACTAAAAGGTCCAGAGTGCAAATTGTGTTTTACCTTAAAGAAAAAAATCCCGAGTAATTTCACAAGGAGACTCTATTAACATTCATGTTGACATTACACCAGCCATTAGAGTAAATGACGACTTTCTTCCATTGTTTGTTGACCAAATATGTTCTTCAAAGAATTCAGGAAAGAGATCATAAAGACTGGGAGCTGTTTAGTAATAGAAAAAATATGTACATGTCTGTCTTTTACCGAAACAGAGTTGTTATTTATGAAAAACTGTTTATCTTCAAGGCACAAGAGGACATACAGACTTTTAAAATACCTGATAAACGGTAATATAGATGAGGATCAATTGCGCGAGGCACAGGAGTATTTGAATAATTATACTTGTGTACCATGTAAGGTAGACGGTGACTCTTCTTATGAAATTTCGTCTTATGATATAAAAACATTTATGATATATCATCACTACAAATGTAAAAATAACGACATCATGGCGGAATCTCAATGTGTAATTGACATATTAAAAACACTCCAAAGCTATTGCGTAGGGAAAACTGTATTCCATATTTAATATCTAATAAGGATAAATTTATTTGTCTTGGAAAAACAGCTCAGCATTTTAACAAGCAAATTTCAGAACTAATAGAGACGCTGATGTCATATAAAGAAGCTAGGGATTATGATTTCGATTTACATAAAACTGAAGTTATTCCTTTATCAAGAAGGATGTATATATATTTTTGTGACAAAAGAACAGAATGGAGAAGATATAAACGCCGTAGAGATATATTTATAACGATCTTTGTGGGGATTATTATTAGTAGTAGTATCTGTATGATTTTATTACATATACTAGAATAAGGGTTATTCTTTGTCTAAATTTCATGTTAATCGGAAAAAATGTGGTTAGAAAAAGTACATTATTCAGTGTCGGATTTTACAGCACATTATCTTTGTTTTGAAAAAAAAGAAACCGCAAAGTTTTCTTTTAAAAACCATTAAGCACTCATTACCTAGTAATAACCAGCAGCTGAATCAAATATGTTCATAACCACGAAGATTTTGCAGTATACTTGCAAATCTGTATGCCCTTGAAAAACATACCGTAAAATGGCTTCCGAGCAGACGTTTGCATCACTTTGTCTTCACATCCTAAAAATTATGTCATGCTACCAAGTTCAAATTATTGCACATTTTCTTATTTCTCAAACTTCATATTTTGCAGCAAGAAATCAAATATTGATAAAACAATAACTAGTTAGTCAAACAAGCTACTTAAATCTGCAACTTACCTCTTATCGCATATTTTGACTGGGGCCAATTCGAATATTCTGCTACAAACTCTTTACTGCTACATGTACCTTTCTGATAGCTCAATAACTATGAAAGGTTACATACATCTGCTGTAAGCTCAATTACTGCGACAGATAAGCTGCCTTTGCTACATTGTATAAAGCTTTACCAATAATACACAAGACCAACTCAATTTAAGTATAACAGGACGTCAGTAAATGTGGTATTGAATATTGTGAAGACGTTATATGGCCGCTACACCGCACAATGTCATACAGAACTACTAAAACAATAAAAAGGTGAAATATGCATAACATGAATAGCCATATATAAAAACAAAGCACCCTCCAACAGTGAAAAAGTACAGGGTAAAAAACGTCTTTATTATATTATTTATTAAAATGACAAAAAAGAGAACTCGGGTTGCTACCATATAGAAACGGTCAGCGGAAAAAGAAGTACTAGCATAAGTACAGGATGCCTTTGTGAATTAACTCCAATAAAAGTTTACGATGAAATTCTTCCAAAGGTAAAAATTGTTAACCCCATGCACTTTTAAATACAGTAAATTCAGTTTTAGTTTAAAACAAATGTTTACATATTAAAATATGTATTATAGATATAATGAAGAGATATGGAAACGCAGTAAAGTCTTAGTCTTAAAACTATATGTCTCATATTCTCAAGATTTTGCGCAAGCAAAACCAACATTTCTAAGCCTGGTTTTGACACTCTTCTGTGTTTTACAACTAGGTTTTGCAAAGGCAAAACCTGTAACAGTTGTTAAAACTAAATATTTATTTAAGAAGTAATATTCAAGCATGCTATATAAAATTAGTATTTTAATTCGGGATGTCCACGGATATCCGAATATCCGGATATCCGTTCGGATCATTGGATATCCGGATAGAATTTGCATCCGGATATTCGTTTGCAAAAACTTTAAATTGTTTCTATTTGTCTTTTTGCTAAATTATATTTTGGTGTCTGTGAGCATTCAAGCATTTGCACGTGAAACGGTGGTGACACGCAATTAATTGGGCTTCACAGTTTAAGAAATGTGCTTAAGCATGATGGTAAATACAAGAACTTGTTATATAATTGTCAACGTGTGAAGCTTCTACTATTCATTTTGAGTAAAGATTAGCAGCTTTAATTTTGTTTGTGTGGCAAGGGATATAGCTATCATTTAGTAGACATCAGTTTTGTCGGCATAAATCAATTGCTCACGTTAATTTTGTCAGTTTGAGTTCTATAAAATTATTGTTAAATTTTTGTTTTTATTTGATATCGCGATTTTAACTTTTTCATATCTACGTTTTTAACAAATCATTTATTATGCCTTACATTAAACATTCCGCTGTTTAGGGACATCTTTGAGGTAAAATGATAATAAAAACAACTATATATTTCATTTACACAGGTCATTAATGTTTTAGTTTCATTTTTGCGACATTTATTTAACAACTGAACATCGAATATAGTTATTGAGGTTATCAAATGTTTTATAGTCGTGTTAATCAATTATTAAAATTATGAAGCGAATATGTCAATGAAAACGACCATGTCATGATGTCTTTAGAAATTGTTTTTTGTACAACGTGTTTGTAACCGGATATTGGGATATCCGTTCAAATCGTTCGGCGGATATCCGGATCCAAAATTCGGAATCCGTTGACATCCCTAATTATAATGTTATTAATCAAGTGAATTCATATTGGCCTTGTTCTTGGGCCGATGGTATTCATATTAGCCCGGGGCCTTCGGCCTCGGGCTAATGTGACTGCCCGAGGCCCAATAACATGGCTAATGTGAATTCACTTGATGAATTACATTTTTATTAATTAACAGACTTAAACCATCAAACTCATAAGAAGACTAAACTGGGCCAATACGGGAATTGCTGGGTTAATACGGGAATTGCTGGGCCAATATGAGAATTGCTGGGTCAATATTAGATAGGTAATTAATAAATATTAATATTTTAAGCGACTTTTCTAAAAATGGAACATACTCATGGACTTTGATAATTAGTGTGAAACTCTTCTTTGTGCAAAATAAAAATAACTTACATTAAACTATTTATTTGAATGTTTGAAGTAATGCTGTGACTTAATTGTGATTCTGTAAGATTAGAACTCGTTACGCGCAGAGTGCTTATGCGCAGAAGTGTTTAATTCAGCTGATTCCTCTAAAGTCAACTATTCAGTGTAAATCTTTTGTGATTTAAACACCAATACTTTGAAATCAGTTATATATTTTTAAATGGCACATTCTTCAAAACAACACTAGCGTCTAAATATTCATATATTTAAAGAAAACAAACGTGTGTCTTCTGAATATAATTATTCTTGATATGAATATTTCACTTTTTTATCATTTGACAAATATATGAAAATAAAACATTTCCAACGTATTTATTTTTTTAATTGTAGGAATTGCAGTTTGTCGTTTACGTAACCCAAATATGAAATATACAAATGTCAAACAGTAAAGAGTGCTACATGGAAGAACGAAATTAACAGCAGTCACAAGTATAGTTGTTTGAACAAATTAATTTGGACGCTTTCCGGAACTTCTATAAATAATACTCCATTTATCTATTACTGCTTAAAAATATTGTCTTAATATCTTTCAAATAATTAGTTTTCACATGCATTTGCTTTGCCTAAATTACAATAAATGCTTTAAAAGAACTTGACAAAACAAATGAAGTAAAACTGGTGGTACATGTATGGGACTTTCATTTAATATATTTTGTGGCATAAGTCGTTGACTTAACTTAAATGACATCTCTCTTTTTGAATACACAAAAAACAATTAATCGGGTGTGCTCGCCTTAACAATAATTAGACGTTGTAACAGAGAAATTATATGTATGTTTATATGTTCAGTTGGATAATGACTCGTACTCATTCGTTATCTATGAATAAATAACGATTATCTTCTGAAGTTAGTACGTGCAAATGGTGACAGTGAATGTTTTGAACAGCTAAATTGTTTATTTTTGCGATAAAAAATATATAAAAGGATGATTACAGGTAAATAGATGGCAAATATATTTTTTATCTTCTTCTTATGTTTCAGTTAGTCAACATTTCTTGTAAACACTGCTCTGATATTTCGAATAGATTCTAGTACCAAGTCCCACATTGAAACCATTCAACTTTCGGTTTTGATACGCCTGTTACTAAAACAGCGACCGAGTGGGCATCAACATTTTTTGGAAAGTTATATGAAACTGGCTTCAACTTTTTAAATCTATAAATCTAAATAAATTTTTAAGGTCATTGTTATTTAAATATTATCATATCTAAAATTTGTGTAAGTCACGTAATTCTGATGATCTGTTAATATTCATGTTTGACCTAATATACGGCGGTTATCAGGTTTTAAGATTATTTTTTATCGAATAACTATTAGATAAAAGCCCTACATTATGCAAGTAATGGAATTTGTATACACAAGTGCAGTTTAGAAAAGATAATGTTTAAACAGTTATAGACAGTTCGGTATGTTTACGATATTTTAAATGAAATGAGTGTAAACGGATTTCGAAATAAATTCTATGATGTTTTAGTGTCGATACCAAGTAATCAAAACGAATACAAAGAAAATATCATATAGAAAGGGTCTGTCTGTCTGTCTGTCTGTCTGTCTGTCTCTCTGTCTCTCTCTCTCTCTCTCTCTCTCTCTCTCTCTCGTCTTTATTCCCACACACGTTTCTTCTCTTACATTTCTTTTCCAGATAGCCCACCATCATTAAATTCTATTGTTTTACGTCCACATTCAACAAATTATTTTTGCTTGTCAACTCAAAGATGATCTGCCCTGAAATGAATGGACAAGGAATATATTTATAATAGCAACATATAGATTTAAATACGTGCACTTTTTTATCTTGAAGTTAAATTTGTCTAACTATCAAACGGAACATTCTGGAACTCTTTTTTATGTTTTTATTGTATTTTGCTTTCTAGGTAACCCTGCATTTCCTGGTTTTCCTGTCAAGAAAATTATTTTAATGTTTTGCGACAATTTTAGATTTTAGTATCAACAGTAAAGTTTGGCCAAAAATCTTCAAAACACAATATTTACAATCGATACATGTAAACATCTATATTTAATGTATGTTATACTATGTTTCAGAAGCAAGTTTTGATTGTCAGCATATAAAGGGTTTCGGGATGTCAGTACAGTCAGAAAATATCGGCCGAAGAACTAATCTTGACCGATTCTTAGACGATCTTTTTTGTAAGAAAATCGAGTTTCAAGTTAGCGAAAGTTTTACTCGCTGTGTTCAATTTACTGTAGAGAACTATGTAAAGAAGTTATTTGATGAGCTTATGAAACTTCAAGAAGTGCAAAGACAGCTACAAAATCTGAAGGATAAATATAAAGACAACTATGATTTATTTACAGGAGGGCATGAAGTGTTACCAGTAGGAAGTTTTTACGAAGGTACGAAAAACACATTTCCGAATGAATTTGACTTTGTATTAATTGTACTAAATGCTCGGAGACTTGTTCATACAAGACAATTAAGGGATGTATCGAAAAAGCTAAAAATTGACAATTTTTTCTTCTCGCGTTCGTTTTTATATAACATTGTGAATGTTTTCGCTAACCATGTTAAAGATTTGACAGACTACACTGTAAAAATGCATAACAATCAACTATTTGATTTGGAATATCAAAGTTTAGAACTAAAAGGTCCAGCATGTAAGTTATGTTTAACCTTAAAGAAAAGGATCCCGTGTACTTTCGAAGGTAATTCTATTGACATTCATGTTGATATAACACCGGCCATTAGAGTAAATGACATCTTTCTGCCATTGTATGTTGACAAAATATGTTCTCACAATGGATTTAGGAATGAGATCATAAAGACAGGAAGTTTCATCGTGATACAAAACAAATATGGGGAGTTCCCATCTCTTCCGTCTTTTACCGAAACAGAAGTGTTATTTATGAAACATCGTCTATCAACAAGGCATAAGAGGACGTACAGACTTTTAAAATACCTGATTAACGGTGATATAGAGGAGATCAATTACGCGAGATGGCAGGAGAAAATCACTCTACACCATATAAGGTATCTAGCAAGTCCTTCTTTGAAATTCGTTCCTATGTAATAAAGACGCTAATGATATATCATCACTTTATTTGCAAAAATAACGACATCTTGACGGATTCTCACTGTGTAATTGATGTTTTAAAAAGACTGCAAAGTTTTGTCGTAGATGAAGAGACTGTGTACATTCCATTTTTACAACCTCATGACATTATGATTTGCGGCGGAAGGGCAGTCGTCCGAAAATTTACCAAAGAACTTTCAGAACTTACAAGTACGTTGGTGTCATTATCAGAAGCTAGTGAGAATGTTTTAGATGAATTTGAAATAATGCCTTTGTCAAAAAGGATGTGCAACTTCATAAGTGTCTTAAGAAAACGAAAAATGAGGAAATATTACTGCAAAAGACTAAAGTTTATAGCTTTGGTTATTATACTTGTGTTAATTGTATTGTTGCCTATCATTGCAATTTTAATGGTACCTTATATATTATATAAATTTTTAAATTAAGCAATAAAAAAGAAATTTCAATGCCAACATGAGTGATGTAATATTGGCAACAATATATGAGATCTTTAGTTTTGAAGATAGAAATCCACATTTTTATTTTTTTACATCTATTTACGCGACCAGGAACAAGGCCAAACATACTTATAAACACATATCTCATATCATACACATTTGTAAGACAAAAGGATCTCAAATACTGCCTGATCATAATGCAAATTACTGCCCACAGTGTCTAGCAACAGGTTATTTACAAAAGTTAAGTTGCTTAACAGTAGCTGTACTTAAGTAAGTAAACCATATCATTTTATTTAGGGATACGACAGGTTAACCTTTTAACGGTTTACCGGTTACGATTTTCAGGTAAAAGGTCAAACATTGAAGGTCAAACAAACTTTTACAAATAACCCACAATGTATGAATTTGTAAGACCAAAGGGCCTTAGGTATCGTTGTCAGTAACTCATTACTCATCAAGACATTAAAATTGATGTTTAAATGTTGCTTCGTTTTTGTGATAAATTGCAAAAAGAATTTTAGGGTTTGAGTCTAACTATTTTTCTTTACTGTTCAAACATTTCTGAGCATATGTAAATTAAACATATATCAATAAAATTGGTTTGTGCAAAGTTTGATGGAACCGCATTGTGCTGTTTGAGATATTTTTATTTTTTCTATGGCAAAGCAATGGCGAAATGCGCAATACCTTTAATATAATTGCCCATAGTAGGAATCGAACCTGTACCGTGGAGCGACAACATCATGTAACTCCGAACACGCTTGTTAAGATGACTGTACAATTTAGTTCTTGAAATGAATAAATGATGATGATGATGGTGATGAGGATGATGATGATGATGATGGGGAGGAGGAGGAGGAGGATGATGAACATGACGATAGCGATAAAATTTTATATTCAATCTTTAAAACAATTCACGCATCACAACTTAATGCAAAGCCAAACGCAATAGAAATGTAATTATAATAAAAAAGGGGCATAACTGATTTTGTGGGGATAATCATAATATCAAAATGGCTGGGTAAGAATTTTGTAAGCTTATTTCTGTTCTTTTCTATTTCCAATGTCATTATTATAACATAGGAGCTCTGTAGAATAGAAGAAAGAGAAACTTTGAAATCCAACGAACACGACATAAATGAAAATGATGCAGACTCGGTTTGATTGAGCCTGTTCATGGGCCGTACTGGAAATTTTACAACTCAATATTTACACCAACAAACAGTACAATTGTGATCCATCCCAAACGATGGTGTGCTGATGGCCGTGAACATGGAACCGTCAATGCAGTATTTTTATATAATTAATACCATTTCATGTTCAGCGGCATATTTCCCTAGATTAATGAATGGTGTTGCCTTAAATAAGACAACAACGCGCGGAATTAAAGAGAAAAGAATTATTTCGGGAGAATGAATCGCCCTTAAAACCACGCCTATTTATTCCAATAAGTGAGCATAATAAAAAATGACCATTACAGTAGCGATAGACAACGAGGGATGTAAGAATATTGAGAACTGCACTGCGTTTGATGAATTTCACAATGATAACGCTCGAATGTTTTTTTTTGTTCATAAGGCAAAGAGATTAAATATACACTCAACCAAAGTTCTAATTGGCCATTAATTGTATATGTTTACAATGTATGCTAGTTTCCTTTCCTCCCTACGTCAAGAGAGGTTGCGGAAAGAACTGTTTTGTATATAAATCAATTATCTAATGTCTTTTTAATCTTTATTGATTGTTTTCTTAAATGAATCCAATACCATTTACTTACGCCGCAGGGTCAAAATTAGAACAGTTTTTAATTGAAAGGGAGGTAATTTTAAAATTGGATACTTTGAAAGGGGTTTATCTAATCAAATGTGCTATTGATTTATCATGCTTTCTGTTTTTCCTATTAATGAGGGGTCCTATTATAACAAAACATGGAATTAAGAGCAAACTTCTGTTTGCTTGGCCTTTTTATGCAAGAAATGCATTTTTAGCAAAATTAAGGATAACTCTTGCCAAACTGTTCCAAAATCAATTATTACAAGATTAAAGCTTAAATTGAAGACTGTTGTTGGCATATGATTATAAATAAAGAGTGAATTCAATATCTTTCTAATAAAAAATTACGGACAAAAAGTGACCAATTAGAACTTTTGTTGAGTGTATGTATATCTGATAAAATTCATATTTATTCTAAAATATCACGAACTATTGTCTTTCCATCGCTGCGGAAAAAATACTTTAATATATTTCATAACCTTAAACTATTTAATTCTATTATTACTATTTAACAAGAGGAAAGTATATCTACAACAGGTTGAATGAGCATTCAATAAACTAACGTAGTAAGAATGAGATCAATACCACATAATAAACGCACAAAGATAAAGTCCCATTTCTATTATTGATTTAAGATCTATACCCGAAATAATACAATACTTGCACAAAACCTTATACAAGATTAAGCTTACATAAAACTAATGGAGGAAACAAGCTATCTGGATAGTTCCCGGTTGTTGTCAGTGGACTTTGAAGTATTTGGACTCGTGCAAGGTACGTCTATTTAGTTGATAGCATTACTTTCTTGGTTTTATTCTAAGTGATTTTAACACAACACACTAATTTCAATTTTAATTTGTTATATCTCCGTTTAATTTTGTTATAAGTATCATTTTCTGATTCGGTTCTAAAAGCTGATGGATAGAAATGATGGTTGCCATTGCAGAGTTTCCCGGTTCGATCACGAGACAATACGATTTTGTCAACTATGTTGTTCCTAAAACTACATTTTGTTAGAAAATATAATTTCATAATGTACCCGTTATGTGGGACGTCAATGCAAGACCGCGGTAAGAGCACGCGGTAAGATCATGTATAAATTACATGTAAGAACCAGCACAGTATCAAAATTAATCAAAGTTAAATGAATGCCTGGACAATGTAATACAATAACACTCATCTACTTCTTATTTCAGGTGTTTTCTTCCGAAAGGTACGTCTGCAAGCAGAATAGACTGACAGATATCTGAAAGTAACCTCTAAACTGACATATCTTTTTAAAGACAGCTTTTTATTTTTTAAGACAACAAGTTTCGTTATCTGAAGCATGGGTAAAATGAAGCGACATTTTGATAATAAATCAATTATTATATTTTCTGTTGTTGTTTTGGTTGTTTTTGCTTTGTTTATCTTTTTTAATAAATCGGAGATTGTCACTGTATTGCCTCTTTAGCAATAACGCAATAGCACGTTTTACATACATGACAATGCACTGCATTAAAATAACAACCAGGCAACGTATCATATCAATTAAAAGTTATATCTTTTTCAGTATGCGCTACAGGCTGCAACCAAACTTGGAGTAGTTGGGTGTATAAAGAATACAAAGACAGGATCGATAAAAGGTGTCATTCAAGGGAATAAATCTAGTGTCAAACTTATGTAAGACTTTTATCACGTTATTTTTCTTAAAACTTCTCCCCGTACATTCAATCAGTGCCGTTATCAACTACGAAATTTGAAGGCCGTTGAGCAGATACATATGTTTTTAATTTTTATAACTGAAAATATTGAGTTGCGATTATCTTATGGGACTGGGCGGCGAGGAAATATACTAGTATGCATTTCTATACTGCCTATGAACATGTTCAATCAAATCGAACCTGGAATATTTTGATTATTATAGGTCTTCGGTTGCCTTAGAATTTTTGTTTTTATTTATTTGCAAATATATCTTAACAGAAACGTTAGTTTCTTCATTCGAAATGTATCAGCAACGATAGTCCACGCTTATTGAAATTCACGAGAATTACCTTATATTTATTATTACGGCACAAATTGTTTATTTCATCTGAACCTTTCATGAAATACAACAAGAGCTAACAGAATCAAACTTGGAAGTTTGGCCATCTATTCCTTAAATTTTCGTCAATGTTATTTGTCTGTTGCAATAGAGATAATTATAAAGATATGATAGACTTTTACCAATCTATTGCGAAGGAATATAGACAAGCAGATGACAGCAGGGAAATATGGTTAAAACTGGAATCAGGCTCAAGTTTGTCAATACCAGAAGTGTGTTCCTGTTATTGGTATATTGATAATAGTGTTTGATTCAACTTAGGTCATTAGTAAAAATTCGTATGAAAACATTCATATTATATCTGTCGCCTTAAGGTGGTCACTTATTTTGTTGATGATAATATATGTTCCATTTTATGTTATAATCACTGTGATCAAGATACATCGTTATTAAGCTATTCGATAAATAATCGTTTATCGATGTCATGTAATGATGATAACTTTTATCAGGGTTATCCGCGCAACCTTTTTTTTTTGGGGGGGGGGGGGGGGGGGTGTCCCGGCTAGCTTAACTGGTAGCTTAAAGAGATTCGCATGGCTCAGCACTGTTTCCATACGATACTGGTTCGCCCCCAGTATGGGCAACATTATATCTAATATTGCCATAATGTTTGTTACAGGAAAGATTGGCTGTATACCGAAGGAAGTCCGCGTTGTGTGATACAAGGATGTCAGTTTCAGAACGAAAGGGAGATCATTAATCCGGAATACAGCCTTTTTACCATCTCCACAAATGATTGGTAGACGTGTGTTTATAATAAACTCTGAACTTCATGAACAAAAAACAGACACCAATATGGTCAATGCTAAGTTTGTCATTTGAACAAAAATGACAAAAATCTAATGAGACGAAAGTGTCCTTGAAAACTTTAATATTTTACTCCACATCAGTCAAATAAGTGCTGTTCGAAATCGATTGTTGTTGTTTTTTGTATTTTAAAATTGCAGGTAATCCGTGGTATCTATGCGTTATTTTATATTTCTATATGGTGTAGCACCTTAGAGTTATAGAAAACGTAAGCCATTGGTGGTCTTATGGAATCAAGTGTTATTTAAAACTCATAATAAAGTAAATAATTACACGAAGTTACTAAATAATACTTAGAAAAAAGGACGACTGCGACTTAAAATTCACAAAAAAATGCATATCGGCAAAAAAGTATAGTACCTTTAGGTGGCTTAACAAAACCGAAACCTTTATTTACTGGGATATTGAAATTGTGAAACTACACATATTAAAGCGGACTAATCCTTATTTACGAACTTAATCGTATAAGAGTAATATCAAAAAGGTCAGCGAGCTTTAAAGGTCGTAAATGATTGCAGCAACAATGTCTACCGAAATGTCACGATATTATAATAAACTAGTGTCAAAAAGAAATGATACCAAACTTTTTCAAAATGTTTTTCTGCTAAGTGAAATGTTCGTTTTAGACCCCGACACCCATGTTACATTTTTGTACTTATGGGTGTACAGAATTGATGAAATTGATTTTTTGTGTACGTGCTGTTGAAAGTTCTCTCAAATGAATTATACTTATCAGAAATCTCTATATTGTTTTGATTTTATTGAATGTCGTTGGACACTTGTTTTAATTACAGTTGCTTTCCATATACATCCTGATCTAATACATTTTCCATTCATACAAAGTTTCTAAAGATCACATGTGCGTGACATAAAACTTTGTCTTGAATAACTTTTGATACGGTGTGCTACAATCTCACCGAAGTCAAATCTGTCAAAAATGTTATAACTGAGGACACCGTGTATACCATATAACGGTTTTCCCCATTAACTATTTTTAGAAATAGGTCGGAGTCACTTTTCCGATCGGAAATTGTTCGACAGAAAAAAAATCGATCGAAAGAAACTCCGATCGGACGATTTGCAATTGCTTAACGGAAAATTCACGGTTCTTATCGTAAAAGCCAACGCCGATCGGAACGGAATATTGACGATGTATTTATTTTCAAACTCGATTTCTGAAAAACTACACATGATGAGATATTGAACCATTGTAGCTCTTCTTTTTAATTCAAATGCGTTAGCACGATACCCATACAGAAATCATTTAAACTCAAAAAATGTTTAAAAAAACAGGCTGGACATATTAAGCACATGTTCCACCCCAAAACAAAACATCGCTGAAAAATGATTAAAGAACAAAACTAAATGCCAAGTGAATAAAATGTAAACCGTAAACAAAAGCTAGTTATAAAAATTGGTAATGATAAAATCAAAAATATCTTTTCATTTTGAAAAAATTATTGCATTGCAGTAGGTTTAATATAACATCGAAATGAGTAAATCTCTTTATTTTAAATATACCGCTATAAAACAATGATCATAATGCTACTCAGTTTGCCAAGCACCAATTATCTTTTGCGGTATGAAAGATACTATTTTTTTCTTTTTATGTGCATTTTTAGTGATTTTAAAACAAAATAGACACTAATATGCTTAAACAATTATAATGTATTTTCGGATATTCGGGGTTTATTTAGACTTTCAATGGGATGATGTTAATGCTTGAAATAGAGGATATTTGTGAACTAGTCAAATTTTTGCCGGAAACAGCTATCGATGACTGCATCCGATAAATGTCTTCTAACATTCGTTTTTGCTATAATTTAGTCATAAAAGTTCAGCCTTGGAATGAAATAAAGATCTAGTACCCTACAAATCTCCCTACAAATCTCGGGTGCATACCTTACAAATCCCGGGTAGATATATGCTGCTTAAATGAAACACTATGGAACAGCGTCATCTCGTTTTCACGACTGTTATTCAAGGTTATTTGTACACTGGGGACCTGATCGGTACATTACTAAACGATTTTCGTTGTAAACATACATAATTTAGACAAAACAATAATGTATAGTTAAGTTGGTGCTAAGCAAACTTACAGTAGATGAGATAAGTAACCAACGAACAAACCTTCAGACATAAAGGAACCGATCTAAGCACTAGACCTGCGACATCGCCAAGAGTGCCATGCTTGGTAACAGAACGTGCCATCCAAGCTCTCAATAGAGAAATGTTCAGGCAACGCTTATATACAATAACTATCCACAAATGACCTTCTGGATGCTTAGACATTTGCATACATTTATTTTGACATATACATACACAATTACATATACACATCTATATATTAGCATCGTGCAAATACTGTTATATTATATAATACTGATAGGAAAAATACTTGGTAACAGAGTGAGGTTCTTGCTTAAAATATCCCTATAAATTTGTGTATCCCTTCATTGTATATATATATCAACATAAAATAATGAACATATATCAAACACTATATTTATATGTGATTTGATAGAAATGTAACTTATAGGAAAAATGCATGGTAACAGAGCGAGATTCTTGCTTACATGTATAAAGATCCTTTTAAAATGTGTATCACTTCATTGTATACTAATATACTAACATAATAATTATGAACATATATCAAACACTACATTCAAATATCACCTGATTACTGAAATTATTTGAAAAACATATGTTAACAAAGTGAGATTCATGCTTTAAATTCATTTTATATAAGTGTAATATCACTTCATTATACCGAAACAGATTTCTAAAAGGCCGAGATATTGGTATCCGTACAAATTAAACATGTTGTAAGGATAGCTATTAAAAAACCACTAACAATTAGTCTGAAAGTTTGTATTGCTTAATTTCGCACTTTTGCCACCACCCTGTATTGCTTGGGAGTATGAACCGCGCCAAAAATACCGTCCAGTTGTTCCACGCTGAGACTTTCACATTCGAGACTCTCAAAACGGAACCTCTGAACCAACGAGCCTACAAACAGCATCAACTCCATCCGGGCCAACGACTCTCCGATACAACTCCTCTTCCCTGGAAATACCCAATAATGAAGAACTAATGTTTATTGTCTTTTAAACATTCGTCAACTAATTTCACTACACGCGCACGAAATTTAGAAATTGACTTTAATGTTAAAACAGTGTTAAATTTTATTAATACCTATCTCTCACACAATACAGAAGTTTCGTCTAATTTCTTCTCTATCTTTATATATTCATTTTTAATCGGGAGCTTACAAAAATCTAATAGAAAGTACATGTGGATGTAAAAAAAACATCTTATGCAACAATAGGAAAATAATCCTGGAACCCTGAAAGCCATCGAACATTACCAAAGAATCAAACTTACATGCTAGGTTTGATTGAGCCTATTTATGGGCAGTAATGGCAACGCATTATACTATACAAGCCGCCCAGTTAGACTAAGAACTACTCAATATTTACACAAATATAACATATGGCGCTCAGCGGCCTTCAAATATATCATTTGACGACCGCCACACGGCACAAACAACGCCATTGCGATAGATAAATAACAAAACATGAGTCATCTAATAAGACAAATACAATAATATTGCAGGCTCGGTAAGATCGAGCCTGTTTAATTAAGGGCAGAAATGAAAACGCATATGACTGTCTATGCCGCCCAGCCCTGTGTTAAGCTACCGATGTAGTTGAGAAATAGAGGTCACAAGATGAAAAAGTAAGAATTTACCCAAAAAGAAGGAAATCATCTCTTCCCGTTTCTGAAAGTTTCCAGCATCATCAAGAAAACGTTCTGGTCGAAATTTCTCAGGATCTCCCCAAATCTCAGGATCACTGAACACCGAGTCCAAGTCTGGGAAAATGACGGCGTGTTTGGGAATGGTGAAACCTCTAAACTGCAGGTCCCGAGCGGTGGCATGCGCTCCGCTCAGTATGGTCAAATTGCAAAACCTGATATGGGGAAAAGATGGTGATAAAAGTCGGTACCAAAAAAAGAAGCAACTTTTATAATATATGCTCATGCAACCGTTAAGCGTAGAAAAGCAAACCTAACACATATGCGCGCTTACAAAAACCTTTAACAATTAACGATTACAACAAGTATGTGTCCGCAAATATTTGTGCTGAAACTCTGTTAACTCTTATATAAACTTCCCATGCTTTTTAACTAGAACTTTGCTATATTGAATAGCTTTTCCAGACAAATGAAACATCAATCAAACGTCAAGCAAACGCGTAAATGCATTTGACATGATTGAATTCTTACTAACATTCATAAATATTATATCATCAATATTATTCATGAATTACCGGAGAACTTCTAGATTAAACGCTTCAAGATACGGCAGTGAAGTTTTGTCTTGTACAGAGGGCAACCTGTTGCCTCCAGTAGTGTTTGTTATTTCCTTGTAGAGCCTTTCTTGGACATGTGGATACTGAACAAGCACTGGAATGGCCCAGCGTATTGCAGTTGTTGTTGTGTGAGACCCGGCAACAAACAAATCTCCAATAAGTCCTGATAACTGTTCCACTAGAACAAACAAAATAAAACTCTCAGCGTTATTCCAGACATGCAAGGAAACTTAAACGTATATGAATATAATTAAATAATCATAGGAATAGGCAAACAACAAACAAACGCACGTTTTTTTTAATGTTTGAAAAATACGGTGTTGCAATTTTGAAACGCATTTCTCATAAATAAGATATTACTTGAGTTTTTTCTCAACCTAAGGTTATCAAAGGTAACTCCCCTTCCCTCTGTAATAAGGTCACTTGAACTATCATGATCGATCACATCGTGATAGTGATAGTGATAGTCTCAATCCGTCTTGTTAGGTTAGGCTTCGTAATCATGTTCCGGCTGAAAGATGGATGACTATACATTACCTGGTTGATTTTCTTTCCTTAAATTTCAAAATTAATAGCATAAACCCATTTTCATGGCCTGTCTGCCCTGCCCTGTCCTTCCCCCTCCCCTGCTCTGCCCTACGCTGCCCTGTGCTCAACTGCCCTGCCCAGTCCGGTCCGTCCGTCTGTCTGTATGTATGTCTATCTTTCTTTCTGTCTGTCTGCATGCATAATCGAACTGTGAACACGGTCATGTCGATCTCGGCATGGTATTGTACATCAACTTCACTATACGGATCTCCTTGTTTTGCATCTCTCTCTCTCTCTCTCTCTCTCTCTCTCTCTCTCTCTCTCTCTCTCTCTCTCTCTCTCTCTCTCTTTTTCTCTCTCTCATAATGTTTTAACCGAAAATTGTACCAAGAAACTTACAGCTCATTGTTGTTTGCTCACCGGCACTTTCGGCTCTTTTCATCTCTTTAATATAAGCACTCGTAAAATCTTCAATATTATTCTCATCAAAGTTGGCCAGGTGCTCATTCAGTATGTCCTCACAATACTCAAAGATCTTTTCACAGTTGCTCAAGAGCTTCCTAGACTTCAGTGGATCACCTGGAATATATTCCGTCCACGAAACAAAGTTTGCTACACCTGCTACAATCCTGTAAGATACAAATTCAAATGAAAGAGGGCAGTAATGAGATTTCGGCTTCAAAAGCTACGCCTTCAACGTACAGTGTATTTAATTAACAAAAGTGTAATATACATAAATGAAATAGCTTAATATTTACCGAATGTTTAAAACAGATGTAATTACTTACTAATATCCCAATATTTAAAACGCATGTAAATGCTAACTATTTGTCAAATGTTAAAAACTCATGTAATTGATTACTATTTGTCAAATGTTAAAAACGCATGTAAAATGTGTTGTATATTAATAGTACAATTTAATCGCTCACTCGAGGTTTTCATCGAATATCTTCATCATGCCTAAAAATCTGTCATCGTTGTGTTTGAATTTTCTACTGAAGGCAATGGAGCATATAATATTGGCCACGTGTGTATTGATGATTTCTTTTGGATCAAACGCACTTTCATTGTGTGCTGCGATTTCTTGGAGTAATTCTTCTATTTCTTCGTGTAGCTTTCCTTCTAACTGGTTTCTGCCCATTCCAAAATCTTTAAGTGTACTTAATGTGAAACGGCGATGCTCTTTCCAAACTTCTCCAGAAGTCATGGCAACACCTTGTAAAAATAATGCACATGGTAAATTTATGTAAAAGAATTCATCGTTCTCATATGGGGCACGCCTCGGGAAAAGGTACCTTCTGTCATTTTTAGTGAAATTTTAGTTTTACTAAATTTAGAAAGAACTTACAACTATGAATCAATTTATTATAACTAAAATGTGATTTTGTTACACATGTTGACAATAAAATGGTATTTTTTACCGCGAAATGCATAATAAATAATGGCGTCACCTTTCCGAAGGTAACTTTTCCCGTGACGCGCCCCATATCATGTTATCATTCATATTACAAAAATTGAATTATAAATTCTATAAATATTAAATATTAACGTTCGTTGTTTAGTTGTCGATTTGCACTTTATAATGGTACAATGGATATTCACCACATCAAAGTATTTGAAGTATTCTACATTTAAATGTTAATATGCAGCTCTAAAATTAAATAAACATCAGATTACCTCGTTTTCTTGTTGCTTTGTCAATCAGATTTAGGGCTGGTCGTTCCGCAAAAAGCTCCCCCTGCTTTTGAAACGCATCTTTGAGTGTTTCATACCCGGCAATCGTTATGGTGAGAGTTCCTCCGTAGTAAAGACTGTACACATCTCCTAATTGCTTTCGGAATTTTCTCATAGGTTTGCGAAGATCGCGTTCCAACAGGTGCAGGTGTCCAATAATCGGCAGTCTAAGTCCCGGTGATGGCGGCAAAGGAGGACTGTAACGCGGAGTGAAATATATCCGGTGTAGCAGTACAACCACAGTGATAAGAATTATAAATGTAGTCGCAGAAAATTGTTGAAAAATGTTTAAGAGGTCTTCCATTGCTAGTCACGCACGATACTTAATTTGTTCACAAATGTTTTTAAATATGATGTATATCCGTAATTTAATAACAATTTGTGTTATGTTGGTTGTTGAATGAAACGCGTTATCCAATAGCTATGTCATAAAGCTTAAATTAAATGCAACGCGTTGTCCAATAGCTCGGTCATGCAGAGTTGAATGCACTGGACTAAATCTTGAAAATGGATGAACCGGACAAACTATTTGAATTACCCAACGCAGTACTTTAAACAAATAAATAATTACGCAGACAATTTTTTGCGTTTTCGTAAGGTCGGATATATTCGCGAATATTTATTTTCGCGTTTGTTTTCAACTTCGGAAAAATAATTTCAAAATACCGCGGACATATTCGCGCAAAATTATATTTCGCGATTCAGTGCCATCTTCGAATAAGGCGAAAATTTAAAAGTCGGTTATTTGTTGGTTTAAGTATTTAAAATATTTTTCCGCGGGTAATGGACATTATCAAAAGAAACTGTAAAACAACTAATTAAGAGAAAAAATACTTTGAGGACAATGGAGTATTCGCGGTGTCATAATTTTAATTTGATTGAATTTTAAACGTATGCTCTTACTGACTGTTTTTTGGCTATATTGTCGGGAAAGCTGCATTTTCTACATGACTGTGTTTTTTTTCCAGATTTCATATTTTCACCGCCTATCCGTTGAAGGCTCAATTATTTAATAAGGAATAAAACAATATAAGGAACCATGTCTATTGAGGTCTTAGTAATTTCCCCTGTGTAACTTTGGATCGTAATACGTGTCTTTTAGCATCCGTTTTGGCCTTCAATTTTTGACGTTAATTAAAGTTCATCAGCTACATATCACTAAATAAAATATGTTATTTTTATGGCATGTTTTAAAATATTTGAACTAATAACGAAGATACTGTAGAAATGTGGAACTTATTGGCCATTTCTGATATGAAAATTTCACGTTTTTATATTATGAACAGTTTTTAATAGCGCGGAAAAACTGCCTTATAAGAACTGAAACGTATGGCCATTTACGGCCACAATTCACATGTTTATGGAGTGTTAACTACTGTTAGGCATTTTGAAAAGTTCATCTATTTTATCTTGGGAACATTCACCGCTGAAATGGAATTATCCCGAAAGTACCGACTTGAAGGTTCCATGTTTACCGACATATGAACACTTTCTTTTGGATGTTTGCAGAATGTAGTTTACTTGTGTAAATATTCAGTTGGGTTAACTCGGGGCTAGACGGAGTGGGCAGTAATATGCTTTTTAGCCCATGAACAGGCTAAATCAAACACTGCCGCAATATATTTTACTTGCCGTGTTCAGAGAATTTCAAAGTTCCCTTATCATCTAGTTGAAAGGTTAAGTGTTCAACAACAGTAACAATTCAGCAAGACAGAACAAATAAAAGTTTTACAACTACCAGAATAACAATTAATTCTGTTGGGGGGTTTTATTTTTGATTTGTTTTCAAGCTACTAAGTTAGAACATGCGACTACAAATGGCACCCGTTAAACGTTATAAAATATACAATATATTGTAAAAGAAAATTATGCATTCAAAAATATGTGAGGTTAACATTTCAAGAAGTCAGTCACAAAAATATAATCAATGTGTAACTTTTTACTCAAGTCCTCAATATAGCCACTACTCTGTATGGTTTGGGAGTATGGGCCAAACCAAACACCCCATCCACTTGTTCTACAGTAAGAGATTCTCCTTTGGGACTCTCGAGGCGGAATTTCTGGACCAAAGAACCAACAAAAAGCATTAACTCCATCCGAGCCAATGATTCTCCGATGCAATTCCGCTTTCCTGAAAAGCACGAGGAACAAAGGAATTTTTTTCTTGTACAAGTTCATATTGGTATTGACCCTACTGAGTCGCGAACTCGTACGGCAACAGTGTCTTACGTTTCGATACATAACATAGTTTAGTTAATTTAATTCGCACGACAAGAGACCCAATAACGACAGATGCCATCTTGTAGTATTTTATAACCAGCAATATCTGTTTAACTATAATCTATTATGTCTTTTACATGCAAATTAGTTAAAAATAGCAGCAGCATCTATTGTAAATCCAATAAATTAATATTAACGGAATTTTTACCATAGAGTTATCACCGAATCAATCGTCGAAAAGGCGTACGATATTTAAAATTAGTCATTTTATCAACCAAAGCTCTCTGGATAATCCTCTCTGGGTTTTGGCTGTGTTCGGAGGCTGTGTTTTTGGGTCGACAGACCCAGAGTAATCAGTTTTCTGACCATTGACAGTCTCATCTGGTCTAATAATAGCAACAAACGGCAGGCCTAAGAACCGCCGAAAAGTAGTTCTTCTATTCAACAGTCCTGACAATATGTATGCCGACAGTATGCCTTCATTTTTGGGTGTGGCTATTCCTAATATGCATGTTTAAACTTTGGTTCGGAATATGCGAGGTCCAGCTAACCCATAAACAAACTTTACCCATAAAGAAGGCAATCATCTCTTCCTTTTTCTGGTAGTTTCCCGATTCATCCAAAAAGCGTTCTGGGCGGAAAATATCCGGGTCACCCCAAATCTTTGGGTCACTGAACACAGAGTCCATATCTGGCATAATGATGGCGTGTTTAGGTATGGTGAAGCCTCTAAACTCCAAGTCCCGAACAGTAGCATGGACTCCACTCAATATGGTCAAATTGCAGAACCTTTATTTTAAAGGATCAGAATATGAATACATTTTATTATGGGGCCAAGCTAAGAACACTATACAGAATTCTGTGATCATCAAAATCTACGAAATGAAAAGTGAGCGATTTTATATTATATTGTACTGCGAGTTCATCAATACTCATGGGGTACTTATGTTCGTTGACTTCGTGTGAAGATTGATAAACGCAATTTCAACACCACCGAAAATATCCGATTTTTAAGCCCATAAAAATAAATAAATTTAACAGTATATAGTTAAGTTATCACATGTGCTTCCTTCATTTAAAAAGCATAGGTAAGATACTCGAAAAATTATAAGAAACTTTTTAAAACTTTTTTATAAGTAAGGGATTTGTACCGTATAATTGGTTTTTTTCGCGAGCATAATATTTTCGCTATTTTCGCGACCGACGTGAATTCGCTAAAATTAAAAACGCCAAAAATTCCCAACAACTTTCGCGTTAATTTCTGTGAGCGCAAATTCGCTAAAATTACAACCGCGAAAATTAAAATTACGACAAAATCGCGAAAATTTTAGATCGCGAAAATAACCCATTATACGATATTTAATGAATAAGGAATGAACCTGAGAACTTCCATAGCAAATGCTTCAAGATATCCAAGAGAGGTTTTGTCTTGTACTGATGGTAGTCTCTCTGTTCCAATAGTTTTTGTAATTTCTTTATGCAGTTTTTCTTGGACGTCCGGATACTGCACTAGACATGTAATAGCCCAGCGTATTGCCGTTGTGGTTGTGTGAGACCCAGCCATATACAAATCGGCTATAAGCCCGGATAACATAGGCACTAGAAAAATAAAGAACATAATATAAACAAAGGTCAATAGCAGTCTTTTATATGGGGCGCGTTACGGGAAAAAGTACCTTCGGACAGTTGACGTTAATCCTTGAAATGACGTCATAAAGTTGAGCAGACTACATTAATTATTTTGCATTTCGCGGTAAAAATATCATTTTATTGTCAAAATGTGTAATAAAATCATCTCTTAGTTATGAAAAATAAATAGAAAGTTGTAATTTCATTCTAAATATAGTAACAACTAAAATGTCACAAAAATGACCGAAGGTACCTTTTCCCGTGGCGCGCCCCATATGTCACATACCATAACTAAGTGTTATTTTTCCGTGAACATAATCACAAAAGAAATTTACTAGTATACGAAAATATCCAAAGCTTATCTCAATATTTGAAAATTGCCAACTTATCACTTGACGATGATGTATTAAAACAGGTAGTTGTAGAGAGTTCTTAGAGACTCGAACGGTTTCTGTTATTTATGACATTAAGATCTTGCTAGTTTGCTTTCTTATGCTCTATTGATATATGAATAGATATCTAGTAACAACACAATTTGATCGATAGTGATTTTAGCTTCACTTTTGTCTCTGTTGATCAGTGTTTTTAAGTTCTTGTATTTTATTGCTTGTAACTCTGCCAAATATGTTGGTGGAATAGAGTAAAGTCATCAAGTCCTTTTGGACACGTTTGTCCCTGCGAACCTACCGGGTCAAAGCCCAAGATAATAAAACTCAGATTAGAGACCAGACTCAAAGCTCAAAAATGTAACTGGCTGACCTGGACAATAGTTTCTCAAACATCAGATTGTATTAAAAGGAGACTAGTTTTGCCGAATGTATGAAAATTATATAACACGTAAAATGTCCATGATGTAGTATTGATATATAACTTACAGTTCATGGTCGTTTGTTCCCCAGCAATTTCGGCTCTTTTCATCTCTTTAATATAAGCACTCGTAAGATCTTCGATATCATTCTCGTCAAACTTCTGTACGTGTTCAGCCAGTATTTGCTCACAATACTCGTAAACTTTGTCGGCGTTGCTCAAATTTTTCTTGGTTTTTAGTGGATCACCCGGGATATATTCCATCCATGGAACAAAGTTTGCCACGCCTGCTGCACTTCTGTAATACACTAAATAGTGAATTATTTATTTAAATGAACACCAAAGTTCAGCAGGTATTTTCCAATTGGTGTTGTTGTTGCGGTTGTTTCTGACATAATGGTTGCTGACCTGTCCTTGTGAACAATAAGATGTTATGTTTTTGGAACTACAACATATAGGTTAAGAGTCGTCTGGTAATATAAATTTGTTAAAGCTTTCGAATTACTAGTAATTGTGTTCAAAATTGAACATTTATGTTATAAACATTTATGATCAAAATTATTTACTTATATTAAATAATCAAATAACAATTCTCAATTACATGTTTCATCAGAGAAAACTCTCGCTTATGTTCTGCCGCAGATTTATTTGTTGCTATAGAGAATCAAAGTTTTACAAAGATGTTGACCATCCTACATTGTTAAACCGAATTTAAATGGATATATACTAAAAGAAATTAGAAACGCAACTTCTTTAATCAAGAAAAATATTTCGTGTCTAAAGAAGTTGCGTTTCTTATTTCTTTAACTATAAATAATATAATTAAAGATATAAGAAACGCAACTTCTTTAAACCCAAAATATATTTCGTGTTTAAAGAAGTTGTGTTTTTTATTTCTTTAAGTATATTTGTAACTATGTATAAAGTAGATTGTTTTCTCTTCTGTAATTAACATAAATTGTCTGAAAAGATATAATGATATTGCCTCTAGCTGGGAGCGAACCCGCACCGTCACGGCGACAGCGCCTAGCCCTGCAATTCCTGCGACGCAACCAACTGAGCTAGCCGGGACAACTCCCCCCAAAAAGCTTGATCGGATAGCCCTGATATACGTAACAATCACTGCATGACATCGGTAACGGTTATTTTACTGTACTGACTACATGTACGGGGAGACTTTTTACGGCCGCTACACTGCACAAATAGCGCTAACTTATTATCGTCAGTATTGTACTCACTCAAAGTTTTCATCAAACATTTTTATAATGCCCAGAAATCGTTGATCGTCGTGTTTGAATCGTCCACTAAAGACAAGCGAACAGATGATATTGGCAATGTGTGTGTTAATTATTTCCTTTGGATCGAACGGACTGCCGTTGTGTTCTTTGATTTCTTCAAGAAATTCCTCTATTTCTTCATGGATCTTTCTTTCTAATTTGGTTTTGCCCATTCCGAAGTCTTTAAGTGTGCTCAATACAAATCGCCGATGCTCTTTCCACAGTTGTCCAGAAGACATGACGAAACCTGCGAATGAAAAATATCAAATTGAAATTCCTCGATTCATCGTTACCTATTTAGTCTTTTAAAACGAAGAAAATACCGTAATAATTCGAATTATTACGGTTTTCTTCGTTTTAAAAGATTAAACGAAACGAAACGAAAACCGTTTTTACTTCTTTATTAAAACCAGATCCTCTATTTTAGTATACAATTTGTATTAAATTTAAAATAAAAAGAATGACATACTTAGTTTCCGCGTAGCCTTGTCGGTTAGATGAAGATGTGGTCTGTCTGCAAAAAGATCCCCTTGCTTTTGAAACGCATCTTTGAGTGCTTCATACCCGGCAATCGTAATGGTAAGAGTTCCTCCGTAGTAAAGACTGTAAACATCTCCTAATTGCTTCCGGTATTTCCTCAGAGGTCTGCGAAGATCGTGTTCTAACAGGTGCAGGTGTCCAATAATCGGCAGTCTAAGTCCCGGTGACGGTGGCAAAGGAGGACTGTAGCGCGCAGTGAAAAATATCCGATGTAGCAGTATGCATACTGTGAGCACAATTAAATAGGTTGTTATAGAAAACTGCTGAAAGAAGTTTAAGATTTGCTCCATTACTATTTTACACGAAAAATTATGATCCAGACTTATTATTATATATTCTCAGTTATAAGTCTGTTTTCAAGTATTTAATCTACACTTATTTATACAATTGCATGATGAATTATGAGTAAAGCATTTCATCAGTGACCTTAATGTCACCGGATAAAATACTTTTTGTTTACCCATGTTTCATTGGTCTGATATGAATGACCCGTATAGGCGGGATTTCTAATCATTATCCTTTCATTTCAGTTAGAGGTAAGCAAAGACTGTCATAAACCGTAATTGTTTGGTTTTCCTATGAACAAAGACGTACTGATGAAATTCGATATTGTGAACATTACCTTAATAACTACGATGTACTAGATAGCATTCTATCCTTTCAAAAAATATCGGCCATTTAACTTACTATGGTGGCTGATCTATGCCATTTCGTGCTTGTGTAATTAAGCCGCGAAATAAAGCCAAGCGAAGAAGACAAAATAATGAAAACAGCACAAAAAGACACAAAAAAAATAACGCTTAAGATAACTCAAAATACGCTACGCGAAAAAAAAACGAATAAAGAAAACGCCCTTTGCAAATCAACGCTATGTTAACATTACTCAATGGCGTGATTTATTGCTTCGTCGTGGCGAAATTTTAAACAAATGAGATGAAAAAGTCACAGAAAAGTTAATCATAACTTATAAGTCTGCATATTGATCGCACTATTTGACCTTGAAGAATGTGTTTCTTTTATCTGGCCGAATGAAAATGATTTTTATTTAATGCAAGACGTCTTCTATTTGTGTCTTTGACGAATCTTGGACATACGGATGCAGGTTCAACAATAAAAGTTCAGATTAAATAACAAACGCATGTATCTTTTTATGAGCATTTCATTGCTTCCGCTAGACGGCTAAGTTCTATTATAAAATAAAAATCATTGGGGTAAGTAAGAGTTTGCTCCCTGTTTCAGAATGTTTAAGGGGTAAATTCATGAAGTTTCAAAGATCGCCTATAATTATCTAAAATTTCCAAATGTCATTAACATCGTGAAATGTTTGTTATTTGTCATCAATGATTGTTCTTTTGCTTGAGATTTTAGAAATAAGGATAAACTTAAAACCAAATTCAAACAAGTTAGATTTAGAATTTAATCATTTTAGACAAATTAGATTTAAAATGAAGAATAAAATGCTGCAAAATGTGCCTTTCTTAGATAAATTTCAACACATTTTGGTGGTTTGCAGGGAAGACACATGTAAGAAAATGTTAGAAGGTGATGAATTGTAAGGATATCATTATATCAACAACAAAACAAAATGAAATGTGTATGTAAATTATACATATTTAATGCATATCTCCAAAATTACTGAGATAACCTTGTAAAAGAACCTAGATGCTCCATTTCTTTATTTTATCCCTGTCGTGTTCTTGCTGCTTTGACTCCAATATGTCAACTTAATTTTAGCTATATAAAATGTATAATTTTAGACAAAGTAAACTTGAAGGTGGAGCCAATCTCTGATGCCGAAATGGAAGCCGCCACTTATGACGGGAATATAATAGATACATACTGTTACTCAAGAAAACAGGGCGATTAAACAGAAGACTAAAGTTTTAGGGAAATGTTTGAAAAAAAAAGTGAAATATGCATATCAAGCTTTAAGACTAGCCACAGTTAGAAAACACAGCCTCCCCACGCAGCAAAAACGAAGAGACGTTAAGAGAGCATGTGTTTTTAAAAATAAAAATTAAAAACAAGACACCACAAACAATTAACGAAATAATGAGAACCCTTGGGGTTACCGCTTTTGGGGGGGGGGGGGTGGGTGGGGAGTGCAGGGTACACCAACCTCACACTTGCCCCAACAGGTTCTCATATCAACACACAAGTACAAGTTAACGTTGTCTTGGTGAAATAACTCCAACCCTTTGAGATTTCACAGCTATACATCAAACCATCTAGGTTATATACGGTTGTAATGTAATGGGGAAATTATACTTATAATTTACCGCATCATATTATATTTTATTTATGTGTTCTAAAATTTAAAAGTTATTTCGTAATATTCTTAAAAGGTTTTAGGATTTTATTTTATTAGGTTTCTTTTAAAAAGCTTAAAAGTGTCCATCTATAAGGTTATATGAAAAGTACATGCGTCTTTAATCAAACTGTCAAATCACTTTTGGTCGGAGGTCATGTTTATGTATACGTGACTTACTAATTGCTTTTATGTCATTTTATTATTAATATAAACCATGTATACACGCATGCATCTTGAGTAAATGACAGAAAGTACGCCCGAAACGCTATTATCTTGTCAAAATGATTCATTCGGGTACTATACGCCTATGTCGGGGATTTCGAATAAAAGCTAGGCTAAGGAAGGCAAATCGACAATTCACTTTAGAACTCTTTTGGCAAGGGGAACTCTAAATTACTAAATTTATTATAAGGGGAACTTATGTCAGTCAAGATACATGCTAGAAATTATTGTTAGTTTATTTACTTATGAGAGAAACTGTGCAGAACTTTAAAACTTTAATATTTGATCTAGTAACTTTAGAAACGGAAAAGTAAATCTACTTAGAAACTTTAATCAGTGTTCGTTTGATATACACCTGGGATTTAATTACTTACTACGCTACAAGAGCGATTTTGGCGCCCAGTGCCAGGATCTTACTTCTAGTGGTCGTCGCGGCATAATGAGGAGGACATCTACTATACGACACAGCGCAGAGGAAACCACCATACGTCACGCCGAAAAGCAAGGTTAGCAAACTGGTTATTGTTCTTTTTGCTCGTTACACTTAATTTTTTTCATAATGGCTGAAGCTAATAATATTGAACGAGTTTTTGAAGATCTGGCAACTCAATTAAGAAATGTTTCCACCACAGTAGGAACTCAAGGCGTAGGGCAAGTTGTACCTAACTTTGATGGAAATGCTAAAGAATTTAAATCTTGGATAAAATCAATTGAAAAATATGCAGTTTTAACAGGCTTAGATGATGAAAGAAAGAAAATGGTTTGTTATCAGACCGCAGTAGGACCCGTATCAGATTTTACATTAAGGTTCATTAATGACAACGCAGGTTGTACATGGGTAGCGTTAAAAAATGCATTAACAACTAGTTTCGCAGAAGTTCAAGATGCGCAACATGCGGCCTATTTATTAAGAAATGTCAAACAAAAACCTGGAGAAAATATAGCTTCGTATGCAGAACGATTATTATCCTTAATAGATGATGCTTATGTAACACCGAGACCAGACCAAAATCAGCAAGCAAATCTAGATATTATAGAAAATCAAGTTATAGGCATTTTTATTGATGGGTTAGCTGAAAATTCGTTAAAAATGAAGGTAATGCGTGATAACCCAAATACGCTAGAAGCCGCTATCAATTCAGCCAAAAACGAACAGAATTTGCGAGCAAGATTCAAATTAAGATTTGGCACGTCAAGTGATTCACAAAGTAATTCTGCCCCCGAGCCTATGGACGTCGATCATGTTAGGCCTCAAAAATGTCAATTTTGTCAGAAGATAGGACACAACATTAAAAATTGCAGAACACGTTTGAAAAGTATTCAAGCAGTTTCGGCCGAAACAAATCAAACAATGAACTGGCAAAAATCTCAAGGAAATACACAATCTACTTCAAATAATTGGAAAAGTAAAATGGACTGCTGGAATTGCGGTAAATTAGGACACTTATGGCGAGAATGCCGAAGCGCACCGCGAAATAGATCAAACAAAACTCAACCTTTAAACTAATTAATTCCTGTCATAAAGAAGTCGATGGTAGGAAAAACGGTTTGTCAACATATAATATAGCGTTAGCAGGTAATCCAAATTCATGTAGTATAAGAGTAGGAAAATATAAAATTAGAACACTTGTAGATTCTGGAGCGGAAGTTTCATTAATAAACCGCCGCACTTTTAATTTATTTAAAAAGAAATACCAATTAAAAAGAAAACACAATATATCCTTGCAGTCGGTTGGGGGAAATGCATTGAATGTAGAAGGGTTTGTAGAAATTCCTTTCAAAATTGGCGGTGTTTTACTGAAGCATAAATTTTATGTAGTATCAAACATGAATCGAAGGGCAATTTTAGGAAGAGATTGGCTTATAGATAACGGGGTAAGATTATATTTTGACCTCGGATGCCTCAGGGTTCATGATACGTATGTCTCCTTAGAAGAGGATATTCACATAAATTCAGTTGTTAGGCTTCAGAAAAGCACAGTTATAAAACCCCAAAGTGTACATATTGTAAATGGAAAATTAAATAAAAATAGCAAATTTGAAAAATCAAAAATATACGAATTGAAGAGTGTCGAAAATGGCTATTTAAGTACCGAACCGGGCTTAGTAGTGACAAATTCAGTATTCAAATTAAGGGGACATAGACAATTTCCTGTCATGATTGTAAATAGTACAAATAGGACAATGCGTTTACGACAAGGGTGCCCCATAGCAACAATTGAACAAATTAGCGAAGAAAACATAGCATCTGTCTCAAGTACAACCAATGATTTATCAGATAAGACATTAAACGAAAAATCAAAAATTGATCTAAGCGAAATAAAAACACCCCCGGAGCACTATGATTATGTCAAAGGCTTGGTCTTAGGAAATCAGGACATTTTTGCAAATAATGACTCAGAGCTCACTCAAACTAGTACGGTTAAAATGAAAATACCTACAGTCGATCACGAACCAATAAAACAACGTCCTTACAGAGTACCACTAAATGACAGAAAAATTATGAGTGACGCAATTGACGAAATGTTAGAGGCTAATGTCATTAGACCCTCGCGCAGCGCGTATGCTAGTCCGGTGGTTCTGGTTCACAAGAAAAATGATAATAGCAAGAGGTTTTGTGTAGATTTTAGAAAATTAAATAAGGTTACTAAACCATGTTCATATCCCTTGCCAGTTATTGATGATATTTTGGCCACTTTGGGAGATGCAAAATTCTTTACATCACTAGACTTACGAAGTTCATACTGGCAGGTGCCAATTGAAGAATCAGACAAAGAAAAGACCGCTTTTGCCACTTTTAGGGGATTACACGAATTCAATGTGATGGCATTTGGTCTTTTGGCGGCCCCGGGGGTCTTCCAGGAACTTATGGCACAAGTCTTAGAGGGATTAGATTTTGCTGTCGCATATTTAGATGATATCTTAATCAGAAGTTCCACGCTCGAAGAACATAAGCGCCATATAGATATCGTTTTCCAAAGGCTACGGGAACACAATTTAAAGCTTAAGTTAAAGAAGTGCCAATTCTTACAGTCTGAGACTGAGTACCTAGGTTTTATAATTGACAAAGATGGCATCAGACCCAACCCTAACAAGGTCAAAGCAATCAGGTCACTCCCTATTCCTAAAAATGTAAGAGACGTTCGTAGAGTCATAGGTGCAGCAAGTTTTTATAGACGCTTCATACCCTCATTTTCACAAATAGCAGAACCATTGATTAATTTAACTAGAAAAAAAGTACATTTTAATTGGACTCAAGAATGTCAAGATAGTTTTGATAAGATCAAAGAACAACTAACTGCAATACCATCTTTAGCTTACCCTGATATAAACAAGCCTTACATCTTGTATGTAGATGCTTCAGATACCCATGTTGGCGCTTGCTTAACACAGAAAACTGATTTGCCTGAGGCAGATGATAATAATGAAAGACCAATTTATTTCTTATCACATAAACTCAGTGACACTCAACGCAGGTGGAGCACAATTGAAAAGGAGGCATTCAGTATTCACTATGCTCTACAAAAACTTGATCATTATTTGCATAATGCAGAATTTAGAATCATGACTGACCACAAGCCTTTGCAACATTTATTAGATTCTCCAATGCAAAATAAGAAAATTCAGTTATGGGCATTGTCTATTAGTGGTTACAACTGTAAGATTGAGCATCTTCCAGGAAAAACAAATGTAATCGCTGACTTCTTCTCCAGGCCGCCCGAGTCTGAAACGATACAATCAGAGTCTGATTTTGACATTGAACCGGAAATACATGATAATACTTACAAAATTTCTGGAACAAACGCAAAATCTGTTAAGACAATTGAATCTATCAAAAAGATCGAGGCTATAAATTCTAATGACATTGATCCTAAACAATCAGCTAATAAAGAGTATGAAAAACAGGACTCTTTTGTGGAGCCTGTGGCTGAAATTGAGGGATTAAATTTACAATTTGAGCAACAGAAAGATACTACAATTGTCCAAATCAAAAATCAACTTAAGCATGGGGATCCTAGTAAAGCTGAGTTCAGGAAATACTTAGAAGTCGATCAAGTATTGTATTACTTATCAAATCCTGATGAAGAACCTATCATGAGACTTTATGTCCCCGCTCATTTAAAGGGATTGGTCATCAAACAATATCATGATAACAATGGACACCCGGGCACTCAGCGCATGTTTGCCACAGCAAAAACTAAGTACTTTTGGCCAAATATGTTCAAAGATTTTCAAGCATATGTCTCGACCTGTGTCGACTGTCAAACTAGAAATCTTACTAGGGTTAAGGCTCCACTAAGGGAAACAAATATTGCGCCTTTTCCATTTGCAATAGTTTCAATAGACGTATGCGGGCCTTATGAACAAACACTTAGTAACAATAGGTACATAATCTGTTTTATAGATATGTTCAGTGGTTACCCAGAGGCATTTGCTGCCCCTGATAAAAGTACAAATACTATAATAGACTTACTTTTGAACGAGATTTATCCTAGATATGGCTGTCCGTTGCAAATCATTCATGACCGAGGGACTGAGTTCACTAGTTCGGCATTCAAAGAGGTTCTGAAAGAATTAAACATTGATAATGTTTCATGCACAGCTTACCATCCAGAAAGTAATGCTAAACAAGAAAGAATGCATAGGGTGTTACATGACATTTTAGCGAAACGAGTTCAGGGTAACACTAGAGAATGGGACATTCATCTCAATATGTCATTAGCAGGAATCAGGCACAATGTCTCTTCAAGTTCAAAATTCTCCCCCTTTTATTTGGTATACAACAGAGATCCTATTCTACCAATTGACAATCTACTTCGCCCTAGGGCTAAATATCATGGTGAAGAGTACCATAAAATTGCTTTACAAGAACAGCATAAATCATTTCTTTTGGCTTACAGACATTTAAAACATTCAAAAAGAAAGCACAAACAGCAATTTGACAAAAAAGCTAAGGATATCAAATTCGAAATTAATGATCCTGTCTATTACAAAAATTTTCAAAGGAAAAATAAACTTGAAGACCGCTGGAAATCCCATTACAGAATAATGGAACAAAAGGGCCCTGTTACCTACTTGATCAAGAATCAGCTAGACAATTCTGTTGTTCAAGTACATGCCGATCAAATTAGGCTGGCTAATATCACTGAATGGCCAGAACGTAGACCGGTTACAGGTTACCCTAAACGAAAGGCAAACTATGTCGTTGCGCCTGATGACAGTACTAGTAGCTATGATGAGTCAGATGCTTCTGATGCTGAAACACCAAACAATCAAAATACCGGTATATTACCGCAAAGTACAAATAGAATAAGACAAGTACGCGAAGACTCCTCATCAGAAGATTATATTCCATTAGCTCAATTACGTAAACATTTGAGGGAACGCAATCAGGGACAAAATAACGTACATGATTCAGAATGTTCACAGACAGAAAATTCTTCAAATGAAAATTCTGACAGTGAAACATCACAAGAAACGAATTCATTTGTTGAAGATTCACGTTATCCCCGTTCAGTGATGACCAGTCTCATTTACACGGGAGGTAACTCGTTGGCGAACTCCTTAGTCGTAAAAGAAACTGGAACTATCAATATCTCGTTTTGTTTTCTTTTGTTTTTTTCTCCCGTTAACCTAGTACATTT
>JAZAYU010000412.1:206919-268657 GCA_038501625.1 Corbicula japonica | reverse complement strand
CACTATATAATATACTTGTTAATTAAACAATGTAAAGCTGGTAGATCAATCTACTTAAAAACCCCAGTTAAGCGGCCCGGTATTGTCCCGACGTGACGAAAGATGCTGGTTGCCATAAGGCCTCGTAATTTAATGTCTGCAACGGCTGTACTGGGCAATTCCACAAACGCTACTGCATACGCAAACCGCGCTATGGTGTATTGAGAAAGACTTTCTGGGATTTCTAAAAATGACAGTTTGTAAAACCTGTATAAAACCAGGCGTTTGCGCCTGTTTTCTCACAAAAAATATATTTTGTGTGTATCTCCCTTTGACATACAAAATATAATTTATAACATGTCCTGGAAATAAATACATCACAAGAAAGAAAGAAAAAAACATCAAATTTGTAAATAAAAGTTTGTTGCGTAAATATTTCTTGCGTATAAAAACTCAGATTGGAATTGGTGCTTAGCCTGTTTTCTCTGTTTATATTAATTTTTGTATCTACCTTCCTTCCTTGTGTAAAGCATATGCTGAATATCTGAATTTATTGAATATAATTAATATTCTTTTGTTATTTATGCGTTTAAGATTCTAAGTAATATGTGTTAAAAGTTGCATAACAATACAGTTTTTGTGATTTTTATAAATATGCATATCAATGTTTGAGGGTAAAAATGAAACATGCATAACAGAAATTGCCGCAAACAGAAAAAGCAGCCTCCAGGAGACGCCAAAATGTAGAGACAACGAGAGCATGCTGACAATCCGTAATGTTACCCTATTTACATTACCTATACGCCCGCTTGACATTACGAATCGGCCCTCGCGTGCGTAATGTGACGTCACATGCTGATGAATGATTTTACTGACAGTTGAATTAATGTTTTATTGATTAAATTGACTTTTTATTTTTTGTTAATATCATTGTTGAATAAATTTGTAAAAGTTTCCGAATTATTTTGTTCGGTATAATAAAATAAATATCACATCCTTCAGTGGGTGATAGAACGTTATGTTCACCCTTGACAGGTAATGTTAACATCGGCTAACGCCTCGGTTGACATTACCTGTCTCGGGTGAACATTCCGTTCTATCACCCACTGAAGGATGTGATATTTATATAATACCGCACTGCAAACAATTAACGATATGAGAATAATTGGAGTTAGCGCCTCGGAACGGTCAAAGAAAAAATAACCTGTAACTTGGGATTTTAACCGGGTACTAGGGTGCAACAACATCACACTTACCCCAAAAGGTTATCATATGAACATATGAAGTCTGAAGAGATAAAAATACATTGTAAAAGTAAAGTAATTGTATTAGCACCATTCCTTTGTCAAGTCTAAAGTAGTCATCGAACATTTCGTGTTTGGCCAATACTACGCCATTCTTAATGGGGCATGTTGGTTTGCATCGTCGACATCTCTTGTTTCACGTCATAAACTACAGTATGCTTGGCAGCCTTTACGCTTGCGTAATACAAAACATCGTTTATTCTTTGTTTGTGCAAAGATTTGCGAGATTCAAAGGAGCACTTAGTTAAATGTTTCAGTACGTTCATCTCCAGTGATCTTAAATTTTCTCCATTATGATATTTATAATTTATAAAGCCATCTGTAACCTACTCGATGAATATAGGATGCATTTATAATTTCGGTTTGTTGAAAATATAGAAACTTACACTTCGAAACTAACTATTTTCATTAGGTATCCAGCTAAAATACAGAAACATATCGCGTTAAAATGAACTTTGTTGCTATTCAATGTTCTTTGCATGTGTTTTGGGTTGTATTTTATGTTTCATCCGCCGGTTCCGTCAGATTTATTTATGACGCTATTTTGGATGATTCGACTAGCAGACCCCGATGTGGTAATCATTGCACCAAGTACGTCGGAAAGTTCATGTCTGGCAATATGCGCTTGGTTGCCATATTGCCGAACCATATTCTATTCTAAGTCGACATGCATGGGATGTTAGAAGTCTTACATAAAAGGTGACCAGTTGGGCCTTTTGAGCGGTTCAAAACACTACAAAAAACAAGGTAATTATAGTGTTTTATTTTTTTCTAAATGTTCACACTAAATTAATGCTGACCTAGATACAGTTCCGGATTCATGAATTGGGACATATCGCGAGAAAACGTTTCTTTGGACAGCTAACCTTAAACTTTGAAATGGCGTCAGAAAGTTTAGCAGACGACATTGCTTAGTACATATTTTTCGGTGAATATACCATTATTAAGTCCAAATATATAATGAGATCACCTATTTGTGAAGAAAAAATTGATAATTGTATATTCTTTCCTAATGTCATAAAGTATGACCAAAGTCACCACAAATATTTTATAATAACTCAACCTAGAAAGGAACAAAATAGCAAAATAGTATTTTATACATATTTGTTAGTACAATAATCATGAAGTTTTATTAAAATATTTATTTCAGAAGAAAATTGTTAATAATTAGCTTTCGGTGATATATCGCAAAATTTATCACGGAGCGGAGTTTAGATGAGAAAGGATAATGATGGACGTAGTATCCTGCGATTTATTTTAATTCTAGTACGAATGTTATAAATTTTAATTCTAACACGAAAACTATTTATTTTAATTCTAACATGAACATGCTTTACAGAGCTTTGGAAAACGGTACTAAATTGAAAAGTACGTTCGTCAATATTGATGTGGGACGTCAGAAAAGAAAACAACTGACAAATTGTGGATTAAATCACAGTTGCTTCCATATATTGCAATGGGGATTCTTGGCTGTCGTAGTTTAGCCAACCAGATGCTTGAGTTTTGACAATCCAGTTTCAGATTTTTTTATCTTTGACATTGTTTCTAGAAATAATTGCATTTTGTTCTGCTTTTAGATGGTGACATGTACATCGGTTGCTATGTGGACGGTCCTGACCGAGTATTGTCAGATGTACAAATTGTTGAATCCATGAATATGACAACAAAAATATGTCAACAGTTCTGTACATCGAATGCAAAGCGATTAATGCTAACGGAGGTTAGAACACTTGATTTTCTAATAAAGATGACACTTGCAATTATGCAATTATTCTGTATTATTTGCGCAAATTGTGAACTAAAAGCATAAAATAAAAATATAGTTAATATAGTAAAAATATAGTAAAGTTAATAAAAGATAGAAATAAATTTTACTCGGGAACTCCGGATTATGTATTTTCACTCGTTTCTTCGCAAATCAAGAAAATACGATTTTCGGAGCTCACTTGGTGAACTTTTTCTATCTTACACTGGTAAAAAACCTGGTATGTCCTATTATTTTGCTGTTATCGTGATTTGCATGTAATACACCTATCTATTTTGAGTCCCAGATATAGTTTATCGATTATAAGATGCATACAGTCATATTGTATTTAGGGACAAAATAATGATAATTGGTAAAGGTATTTCTTTTTTCCGGGACTCAAGTTTCAAGTTTCGAACGAGTTAACTCTACGCATATCAATGAAACAAAATGTGATGCAAAAATTCAGGTCAAAGTGTGTAAAGATCTCGGCATACTGATCATACCTTATTTTAAGTATTCAATAGTGTCAAAGAAAGAACCGCTTCTTGGAAAATCGAAACCAATCAAGACATATCTAAATGATCAAGGAGCATTGCTTTTCTTGATATATGTTCAAGATATTTTACGTTTCATCGTAAAGATTTTATGAGGATAGAGTTTGCTGAATAATATCATAGATCTTAAGATAATAATAGATCTATAAGTGTTATCTTTAACATAATTTCGATCTCAAATTGCGTATCAGTTATAAACAGTGATATTTAAAGAAATACGAGAATGACATACATTTTATGAATAACAGGGCGGACGGGATTGTTTTTGTGGAAATCAATTGAAGACTGCAGTGACATCGCCAGAAAGCGACTGCTCGTATTCGTCTTCGGGCAACATCACGGAGATGTGTGGCGGTGACTGGCGTGGCTCTGTCTACGATACACTTCTTTACGGTAAGAAAACATGATGCAGTTGTTAATGACAAGACTACAGAGCAATGTGGCGGTGATAGGAGTTTTTACCTCAACGATGAACGGTTTTATGGTAAGATAACATAATACAATTATTAATGACAAGTCTAGAGAGCAATGTGGCGATAATTGGAGATTTTACCTCAACGATACACTGCTCTATGGTTATATAACATGATACAATTATTAATGACAAGTCTACAGAGCAATGTGGCGGTGATTGGAGTTTTCTTCCTCTGCGTTAATGTTATTTGGTAAGATAACTTGATACAATTCTTAATGACAATTTAACAGAGCAGGCCTGCAAAATCTCCGGACTTTATCCGAAATCTCAGGATTTTAAGTTACTTCTCCGGATCTCCGGATTAATAGTCAAAATCTCCGGATTTTTATACGAAATTGCAAAAAAATAAAGATTAATTAAATCATAATTTAAGTTGTGCGATGAACGTAAGGGTTATTCTACTGCAGTCGCACATATCCTGTGTATTACGAAATAACGAGGACGTGGTCAGTGACATGCTGCCTATTTAAGTGCCGCTGGCACTATACAACAAGTTTTAGCTTTCCAAAAAGCTAGTCGGTCATTAGCAAATAAATTAATAGAATAAGTAGGTATGTATTCGTGCTTGTATTTACTTTTGGATCAATGTAAGTCAATGATATGGCCAGTTTTCTGTCGATCAATGTCACACAGACTGTATCTGACAAACTATTTGTGAATTTAGTTGATGTTTCAAGTTTCAAGTTTATTTCCATTTACATTTCTCTGTATGTACAAAACATAAACAAGAGAACATATATACATTGTACAATTCTGTTACTTTAAAGCATGCAAACAAAGCTGAACGGCTGATGTTTGATTTATTGAAACATGAACTTGTACCGGCAAAAGGCATCGATATATATAATCATGTCTCTAGTAGACGTAATTTATTATTTTATTCTGGACGTGTAGAAATAATTACGTTGTTTAAGCACCAGCGAATCTGATGAATATGTTACATTAACGCGAATGTCGTTATGCCACTGTTCTGAAAATTCTTCACAACTATTTCTCTACTTTAAAGGCTGGTTTTGCATTGCTTGCAGTATATTCAAGTAGATCGCCCTTACATAGAAATGATAGTGCTTGTGTTGTCTACCTTACTGTACTTGTCAAAATAATATTATTGTTTAGTATCCTAAGACCGAATTCAGATCCGTTATATTGCATGTGTATGGGGAAGCAGATATTGGGGTCAGGGGTATCCCCGGAAATCTTCTACAAGTTAAACTCAATTTGGATTGCAACTGCGACGAGTCCAACCGTTCACTATAGACCCCAAGAAGAGAACGCATGGATAGATGCGGTTTTGAGAGGGAATAGGGGAATCAAAATAAATCAATTCTTATTTCGTTAATAATGCATATATTCAAGGGCAAGTTTTGAATATTATGCCCGCGGAAGTTTTGTAACATAAATTAAATAGTTAAAGTTTAAATGATAAAAATACAGATGCACGTATAGAATGGCTACCAAGTTTCTATTTTAAAACAATCGTTTTTGTTTTCTTAAAATAGATGAAAAGGTCACTTTGGAAACCACCGAAGACGAAAATAATGAAAATATTGCAGGCTCGGTTTCATTGAGCCTGTTAAAGACTTTTAAGCATATCAAAAACATAAAATACCGCATCGTAATAAGCGCTCCAACTTTGATATCCAAAGGACAGGGAAATAGATAGATCTAAAAAGCCATGGCAGTTTTTGTGCAACAAGGTCAAAACTAGGCACTTTTATGCAAATCTTTGAGAAAGAGCATAATACATGTATATAAATGTCTCTCTGAATGAGTAATTGCCAATAAAAGATAAAATGTAATGGTCATAACTAATGAAGAGATGGGTAGTCATCAAACCAACTAGGTTTAAACTCTCGCAGCTCGGGTTATTTTAATAGTGCGCTCGTGAAATGCAAAATTGTGAGGTTGATTATCTGATAACAACTACGTAAAATTTTGTTATTATGGATTGAAATGATTTTTCAACAAACTTGACTAACGAAGTACTTGTAAATGAGGTAACGTGTCGCCATTTATCCTATAAATTGATATCAGACAAGTTCAATAAACAAAATCATTATTGATGCTTCCACGCTGAACGTGTAATCATAAAGTGCAATTAACTCCTGTGGCCATCCTATTTGTTTATCTCTGTCGTCCGCAGCTTATTGATCGTATTGATCGTCTTTTAGCGTAGCGCCGCCCTATTGACTACACTTGTGATATTAGATAAAAATATTGCCCGTGCTGATCTCCTATGTTTACTTTAAACAATGGTCATGTCACATTCGCTAAACCTCCGGTATCTTCTGAGAACGTTCACCGAAATTGCACTGGAAATCGCAATCAAATTGCAAAATCGCTGATCCCTTTTTTACTTTAAACAATGATCACCTCACTTCGCTAAACTTCCGTTAACTTCTGAGAACATTCGCAACATTTGCACTGGAAAGCTCAAAAAAGCAAAATCTCTCTTTAAAAGACAATATTTTGACAATTAAGCAAAGTTCTGAGCATTCGTTTCCTCCTAAATGCTTGTTTAAAACATCTCCTCGTTTGCTATAAGCCTCTACTACGAGTATTTCACGACCGTATGTTTGGTGATTTATATCACAAGAAATAAAATTTTTAATGTTAACACATAAACAGGAAAATGTGCGAGAACCAGCAGTATTACATGTTGAAATTAAGCATTCTAACGAAATTGTTGAAGATCAGAATAGTAAATATAATAATTTGAGTCCCTATCAGGCTGCTCATCCCCCCACCCTAGGACAGTGACAATATTTTGTTGTTGAACTCTAGATTTTGGAATACATTTTTAGTTAAAAGTGTATGCTAATGACCGACTAGCTTTTTGTAAACTTTTGTTTACAGACTGCCTTTCCCGCCAAAGTCGGATATTCATTAGTCTCTAAGAAAAACATAAACGATGTCTTGCTTTTGACTAACAAAATCAATAAAACTGATCGAATCTATTTCATATATGGGATCATCCTGAACAGTTGTTTGATTCAAATAAAGTATCAGTTCAATTTATAAGCAAATAATATTTTGCTATGAAGGTTTGCATCACGTGACTTTCTAAAAAAAAGACGCATAACATTATTTCTACACCCTGTAGAAAATACAACACACGTATGTTTATATAATTTAACATGTCGTTATATTCAGCTCAATTTCTGATTTGATGTTACTACAACGTCCAAATATTGTTTCAACATTTAGAAGACTTTTCTTGCAAATAGGGGGAACGGAATAGCATTCTCAAGCTCTAGACGGGCGGCTTTGTCTAAAGTGACTACGTCCGGTGCCGCTGTTAACCGGTGTTACCCTTCGAAGGTCAAGTTTGGTCCATTATAATATGTCGGTCATCAGGATGACCGACAATAACCGCGTGTCATATATACTTAACAAGGGCCTCGATGTTAAACTTGCCTTCATCTTTTTATTGCATGTTCATTATAATATCGTCAAAAAGAAGTCTTAACATGTTTAGCAGAAATTTGAAAAATGAATGATGTATAAGTCATTCTTAAACAAGTTCTTGAACCATTTCTAACAAAATCGGCAGTACTTAAACTTCTTTGAAGAATATAATTATATAGAAGAAAAAATACTTATCATCATAATCATCATCATTTTTGTTCAGTAACAACCATAGTTAACAGAGCAACAGGACATTAAAACAACAACATCATAATCATCGTTTTTGTTTAGTCACACTCAAAGTTAACAGCAGCAACAAGAAATTAAAACAACAACAGCATGATCATCGTCGTCATCATTGTCATATTCAGTCGATATCTCCGTTTTTTTAATGAAAAAGTTTTGGCAGGCCTGACAGAGTAAAGAATCTGTGATTGGAGTTTTCTACATCTGCAATACAACGTCCAAGGATAAGATAACACGATACAGTTGTTAAAGACAAAGCTACAGAGCAATGTTGCGGTGATTAGAGTTTTCTTCCTCTGCGATACACTGCTCTAGGGTATTATAACATAATACAATTGTTAACGACATGTCTACTGAGAAATATAGCGTTAAATGGAATCTCTCTTTCCACGATACACTGCTCTACGGTACGATAAAATGATACAATTGTTGTGGAATATTCTACAGAGATATGTAGCGGCGATCTGAATTTAATCCTCTTTGTTACACTGCTTCATGGAACGTTTAAAAGTCATAAGAGAAATTTTGCAGTAATATGATATTGTTCTGTCTACGAAATGATAATCTATGAGAAGACAACATCGATAAAATGTTGTTAAAATATAGAGAAATGGTGCAGTATTTTAGTATTGCTCTGTCTACAATACAATATTCATTGATTAAAAAACTTGCATGCAATGGCTGATGACAAGTCTATAGTGAAATGTAGCAGAAATTTTTGTACTTGATACATGTACCATGCTCTGTGTAAAATAAATTCGATGTTACAGTTAGTTTGAGTTAAAGGTTTATGAGAAATTTGATGGTGATTTGCATGGTTCTGTCTATGAAAAATAATTTGGGGCGTGTCTCTAAAAGATATCTTTGGACAGTTGACGTAAATTCATGAAATGACGTCATCAGGTTGAGCAGAGGACATTACTTTAAATGCATTTCGCAGCAAAAATATAATAACGTTGTCAATATATCTAATTAAACCTTTAATTAGATATGAGAAAATATTAGTTCGCTCTTTGTTCTTTCCAGATTATTTAGAAACTCAGATGATAAAATGGAGCGCGTCGTGGGAAAAGGTACCTTCGGACAGTTGACGTCAATCTTTGAAATGACGTCATAAATTTGAGCAGATGACATTATTTATTATGCATTTCGCGGTAAAAATATCATTTTATTGTCAAAATGTGTAACAAAATCACGTTTTAGTTATAAGAAATTGATTTATAGTTATAAGTTCTTTTTAAATTTGGCAAAAACTAAAATATCACTAAAATGACCGAAGGTACCTTTTCCCGTGACGTGCCCCAAATAATATTGTGCAAAGACAACTTTTCCCGTGGCGTGCCCCATTTGTAAGATAAAATATCTATTGTCGATGAATTGTCAGTTGAGAAAGCGGCCGTTGAGAAAAGCGACAGTAATGTTAGGAGTTTCGGCAACAATTGCTCTATGGTAAGATGAAATCGACAAAAAGGTTGGTAATACATTCAGGTCTACGAAAACTGTTGTGCTCGGCACTGCTCTGGCAATGATACGAAGCTCTATAATTGCATACAACTTGACACATGTGATGGCAGAAAGACCATCGAGGACTAACTTACACTTCTTTTATGTTTCTCTCAACACACTTCGTTGTATATATTGGTTACATGTATATGGGAATATCTTAATTAATATTTAAATTACTTAAATCGAGATGTCTTGGTTTCTGCAGAAGAAGAAATATCAATTTATATATACGAAAATTCATTTATTAATAAAAACATATAAATATTTGACACATAATGGTATCTCTTTCTTGGTATATTTTTTCAGGTTTCGTCACGTTAATAACAGGGAGTGATATAAAACAATCTTTTTTTCAGACACAAGATCGTAGGTTTGGTTGATACCGACAAGCAGTACATTGGGAAAACATCATATTTTTGTGTGCATTTTGAACAGAAATTTTGAATTTTGTTAAGGCAGAAATCAGAAAGCATAATATATGTGTGTGCATTTTGAACAGTTTTTTTGAATTTTGTTAAGGCAGAAATAGAAAGTATAATATTTGTATGGACATTTTGAACAGTATTTTTGAATTTTGTTAAGTCAGAAATAGAAAGCATAATATTTTTGTGTGCATTTTAAATATTATTTTAATTATTTGAATTTTGTTAAGGCAGAAATAGTTTGTTTTCCGCTCTACCTATTGGTTACGTGGGGAGCCTTTTTTCTGAGTTTGGTGAGTCCTCATATGCATGTTTCACACTTTTTTGTTGAATACTATGCAAAGTTTGCCAATCACATAGAATACCTTTTATTCTACATCTAATAAATTCATCCAATTAGAGTCTTTTAACTGTACCACGTGACCGTCCAATATTTTCCCGTATTGGATCAAAAAAATCCGTATTTTTTTCATATTGGATGATTAAGTGCAAACGCACTTTACCATTGTTTTACAACGATAAAAGCCGTTTACCGTAAAAATGATCCGAATGAAAAGAGAAATGTAGAACTGAATAAAATATTGGACCGTACAGTATGGAACATATATGGAATAGTCTTTTAACGCTTGAACAGTCATGCTTCATTTATTAGATGTAGAATAAAAAGGTTATTAGACGTTTTACTGTACAATACGGGATATATTTGGACTCGTACACAGCTTGAAAAGTCATATTGGACTCGCCTAACGGCTCGTCCAATATGACTTTTCAAGCTGTGTACTCGTCCAAATATATTCCCGTATTGTAACAGTAAAACGTTTAATAACCTATAATTATTGCTTATCTTTTGCTGTATGGCAGTTATAAGTTCAATTTTGCACCCGATAAGTGATTTATAAAACAATATAGTCAAATGCTTATTAATAAAAATTAAAGCAATATTTTTCTGAAATTATATAGAATTAGGATTGAATAGGATGGTGTCAAGGATGGGTATGGCATTCAAGGATATGTGTACTCGGGGACTTGATCGATAAATCACCTAACAAATATCGTTGTATTTTTTATTTCTAGTGAACTATATATATTTTATATTCATATACAGCACAAGATTGGCCCAGATTTTTCCAAGACCTGACTTTCTTATGTTACTGTAACTTGGTGTACCGCAAACTTTGTGTGCATGTAGTATATGTCCAAATGTTTGTTGTAATTGCTTTTTGGATATAAAGTTTATAAACCAATAACATCACAGTTTAGTCCTTTTGAGTGAAAACCATGATAATCGAATTCCAGTTAATAACAAATTCCCAACTTTTTTCAGAAACATTCAGGTTTAGTTTGAAAATGACAGTTGCTTTGCGTACTGAGTACGTATTCAAATAACAAAATTTTATTTTGATTGAAGGTGTCAACAGTTATTATTTAGCGTTTTTAGTCATTACATTTGACGCAATAACATTACGTTACAGATAACTAGACTGTCACGTGACAGAATTGTATAAACTAACAATAATAAATACAGTTTATCAGCAAAAAGTTAAACAAAGTATTTGATAACGTCATGTCCCTTCATTAAAATTACTCATTGGAGATTATTCAATTTTCTCATGTATGCATTAAGATCATAATTGCTTATATCAACACAGAACATAGTATCCAGTGACAGTCTACTTACCTTGCTCAATATTATCTTATCTATTTAATTTTAAATTTTCTAAAATATCATAATATTAAATTAAAACAGTTTTGAAATTTAAAAGGTTTACTTGCTCTTAAGAATGACGATGGCACTGTAGGGCTTATTACATGTATGTCTGACCGGACCAAGAGGAACTTCATTAGGTTAGAGATTTGTAGGCAACATTGACACGTTTTTGCGATATCGATAGTCAAAATAGTCCAAATGTTACATTAAGGAGGCACATCACCACGGCCCACCCCATTCTTTGGCTCGAAAAGCCATCGCCCAATACTTGCGAATGTGTGACGCGTCTTTTGCAATTAAAATGTCAAATTAAATATCCCAGAAGACGTATCACATTTTATGTTGTCAGAATGCAGTTTTGTGACTGATTATCGTCCACGTATATTTGGTTTTACTGTAATCATTGGGATTCAAAATGTGTACAGTGTTCGCATTTTGTAATGTGGTTGTTATTTTTTCCCTTCGTTGGTTTGAACCAATTTTGTTGATTGATTCTTTATAAATTTTTCGTAATAAACCAATGAAACATAAAATCTTTGTTAAGATTTCAATTTCGGATAGAAATTTCCGAAGGGGCATTTGAACAAACATCAGCATTCGCAGAGTGAGGTATTCACACTTGGATTAGCCATACACTTGACTTATAGGCAAATATTACTTGTTACCTTAAAATAAGAATTGAGAGCTGATATGGACGAGTTAAATTTAATGTTTTGCCAAACAGAAATTCTCATAAAGGACATATAGCGATAACAATCTTGTAATGATATTGCCTCTACCAGGGAGCGAACCCGAACCGTTACGGCGACAGCGCCTAGCTCTGCAATTCCGACGACGCAACCAATTGAGCTAACCGGGACAACCCCACAAATAGGTAAATTTGATAGCCCTGATATACATTATCTTTACTGCACGATTTTAAACTTGACTGCTTAGGTTTTAAAGGATACCAATTATAGCACGTTATTATTATTCAGACTTCACTCAAAATACAATTGTTCCGAAATGATGTTAACAGTTAACAGTTGAATTATTTAAAACACTAACTAATTTCATTGATATTTCTTGCTGGCATTAGTACCGTGACAAATATGTAATTAGTTCCGTGGGAATAAACAAATACTTCGCTTAACATAGATAATAAATCTTATTTGCGGACCCTTTGATTGTTCTACAAAATATGTCTTTTCCAAACTCAAAAAAGCAGGAATAATACCCTTGTTTTTTTTTAACAATTATATTCAAATCGACATTGGCTTGGATATTAAAACAACCTTAAATCTTAAAACTGGCCGAAAAAATATTAAAACTGGTATTTTATATAACGGGGAAAAGAATAATATAACCTATTATTGTGTTTTGAATCGCTTCATTTTATATTTTGGATCGGAACACACAATTTACAAAATTGATACAAAAACAACATTTTTTGTGTAAGGTGTGTAATAACTACATTTTTACTTTTAGGAAGATGCTTTGTTTCATCGGTAACAGTTCAACGACAGGTGCAGAAGTATCTCAACCCTCGAAATTTATGTATTCGTTAGCTATGCCAAACTAACACAATCTAAATACAACTTAAAGTACTTTTATATGATTTTTGTGACCATGTCGTAAAAGTTCATAAAGGTGAAAAAAATCACATTTTCTAATACATATTGCAAAGAACTCTGCCGTGAGAATAAAAGAACAAAAGGAACAAAATATTAACACTTACAAAATATTCGCAAGAAATACTTATTTAAAAAAAGTTCGCATCATAAACAGAAAACAAAAACATTTTTGAAATTTTACAACATGATCCTTAACAAAAATACACAACTTCTTGTGTTCAGAATCACTTTTTTGATGTATAAATGACCCCAAAGCGATACAGATATGGCGGCTTGCGCTAAGCCAGCCATACAAGAGACAAACACACCGCCGGTATGTTAAAGTATACTTATTTAATGCCACTAACAATGTTGTCGTTCTGCATGGTTTAAAAAAACAACATGTATTTTCATCACGGTTTGTAATTCGAACTGGTGCCAAGGTTATAAAACTGAGATTGGAAACCAGTCTCAAATCTTAAGCATCTGATTGGCTGAAATGGCGACTGTTCGCCATTTCAGCCAATCAGATGCTTGAGATTTGAGACTGGTTTCCATGCTCAGTTTTATAACCTTGGGTTCTGATGACTACACAAAATTGAAGTACAGGGAGACTTTTTACAGCCGCTACTTAGCCCTTTAAACCTGCTATTAGTAGTGATCGATTGAGATAACCCCAGCGCTATACAGATTTTTTACACTTTACGTTTATTTAATAAAATTTATAACATTTCACTAAACTTGCTCTTGTTTGGTCGTCTGTTTTTAACAATTGCTTATCTTTATCAATAAAATACGGGTTTCTTATAAATAATGATATTCACATAATATGTACTAAGGCACTGCCTCTTATCGAGCTCTAGCAGTAATAATCTCGGATAATGTTGTATTTTGTCATGTATTTGGCCAAAAAATTAAAAAATAAATTGTGTCTAACATTTGTTAGCCTACTCATGCATGATATAATTATGTGATTTTTTGGAAAGAATTTAAGTCTGCATCAACTTTCTCTGAATTCAGCTGCACAACTTACAATCTGACTTTCACTAAACATTTGGGTTTTAATGTGTAAAACATAATGGCTTCTTGCTTACATTTTACAACCGAAATGTTTTTCATTACCTCGATAAACGCAATATTTAATATTGATAAATTCTTTATTGATACATGTAATTTCTAATAATTATGTCACATTGTGCATGATTTATTATTGACTGAAATATAAATTTTATTTTTTAAAATGTTACCTTGATGTCATGTAGTCTGATTATCAATATGTAACACTCCTTTACAGGTCTTAGTAACTGATTTGAAACAAAATGCTTCTTTATATCTATTTTCTTTACCAAATGAACTGCTGTTGCCAATCAAATCATGCATTAAAAATGTTGTTGGTCATTTTTTTAAAATGTATAACAATGTTAAGAGAACTCAGATTATTGTAAACAAAAGTAAACCTGGGAACACATCAATTGGAAATAAAAATGCCATTATTCATAACCACTTTTGGATCTCTGTCTGGTAAGTATTTTATACATGTAATATATATACTGGAAAATGTGAATTTCAAGTTCTGAAGCTCATTCCAGTTGGTATTTTCTTGATTTTGTATTTTTTTTATTTCAGAACAGTAGGCATCACTACTGTAAAATAGGTAAATTTCTCTGAAAAAAAGTTTTCTGAGAAAAAGACCAGCTTAAGTAGATCCAAGTACAGGTATTTTCAGATTTTCACATGTATTTAAAGAGGCCAAAAACCCACTGACATGGCAAGAAATGTTTTTCTTCCTCTTCAAAGCAATCTACATTTTTGTTTCAAAAATTTAAATGATTATAAAAGCTTTGATTTTTTTATTTTCTAAAACACAACTTTTTGATGCTGAGCAAATTTAGTGACACCATGCATATTTAACAAAATTTGCAAAAAATCACAACAAAACAAAACAGACACATTGTAAATAGTGAATTTGATTATACATGTACCTCACAAACATATTTTGATTATTAAATCATGTTGAAATGTGCACATGACAGAAAAAATGGTAATAATAGAACACTTTTTATTCCCAAAATGAGCACTAACTTAATATTTGATACACATGTAGTCTGCTTTCTGGTCAAACATTTTGGTCCCAACTGATAACTGATAATATTATGTGGAGATTAACCCTTTCCTCCATGTACACACCTTTTTGGCATGGAAGAACTGTGTAGATTCAGATCAGCCAGCAAATCCATGGTGTGATCAGGATCTGCAATGTTCACTTGTTTAAATCATTAGGTTATTTCTGAAAAAGTGAATGGTGCAGATCCTGATCAGATTGCACAGATGTGCCAGCTGATTTGGATCTACACTGGTCTCATATGGGTAAAAAGGCATGTCTGTTGAATAAAAGGGTAAATTTCTCTTTTATTTAAAATCTCATATCACTGTGTATTAAAATTTAAATGGTTTTAATCAGTAGTTACTTTAAGCAAATTATTGTCTATAGAATTTATAAAACCTGATAGTTCATACATTTAGGTCAATCTGTCATGTATTTGGCCAAATATATATAAAAAAGTGTGTCTAACATTTGTTTGCTTACTTATACATGATATAATAATGACAGTGATTTTTGAGGTTGCATGTCAAATAGGCCACAAGTCATTTCAGGTAGTACATGTAAGTCAAGTGTATATGACAATCACTGTAAAGAGTTAGTTTTGTTTTTAGATTTACATCAGCTTTTAAAAAAAAGTATCATTGTTAAATTGATATCTAAAATATTGTCATCCTGATATTTAGAACAAATAAAAACATCATCTGATTGTCATTTTTGCTTTAAAATTTGGACTGTCATAAAAATTGGACTGTCATCAAAAAGTATTTTAATTTGTGTTATAGTCATAATCTGTTCCCTACACCTACCCAAGGTGTTGATTCTATCATTTTTGTCAGGGTGTCCCATTGTTATATGAGATCACAATTTACAACACTTCCAGTAACAGTCAGAGGTGCTAATGCAAAAATCAAAGGTGTCATATTATAAAATAAATAAATAAATTTATTTCTAAACCAATTTCCATGTTGGACAATGCAAAATACACAGCTTATGTTGCAACTGCATCAATATAAGATTCTGTGCTAGTGAAGAGCAAGACTTAGTGACTTGTGTAGACTAAGGTCATAGATCAAAAGAGCATATTGTCACATAAATGATGAAATTTGTAGTTCTGATAGAACTTATTTTGTTCATATAAAACATTTTTGTATTTATCTATGTTAATGTTTCTTTTTGTTTAAATTGCTATCACAAAAAATAAATAATTATAATGTTTTCTTCTTTTGTTGCAACATTTTGTCAATTGTTTTCCCTGCTGTTTAGTCATGATAGTCTTGGACAAATATCTGGAAAAAGTACATGTATGTTGCTTTGTACAAAATGTCCAATCAATGAAGTGACTTGTTGAAAAATATTTTATAAAACATCATAAACTGACATAGAACATATTAACACAATGATAATAAAATCTTAATAAATAAAATAAAAATGTGGCCTATATTTGTGGCCTATTTGAGCTTTTCAAAATAAAGTGTGGCCCATTTGACTTGTTTGTGGCCTATTGACTGTAATCCATATACCAAATCCATGGTATTTGATCGTTAATTTGGTGTGCATAGACTGATAACGATCCCAATCTATCAACCAAAATAATAAACATAAACATTATGTTTGTGCAGTGTAGACCCAGAGTAGACCCTCATTTTTTGCGGGGGGGGGGGGTGGGTAGGGCGGGGGCGGACAGTTTCTTCAATGTTTTTAGAAAACAGAATCAGTCTTCAAAGACTCGTTGGTGTAGATTTGCTCTTGTGTCATGTGTTTTATAAAAATTATAAAAGAAATCTCATACTATGAGTCATAGGCCTACCTGGTGTTCAGTTTTCAGCTAGCTATTTCACAAACAATATCTTCGACTACACATGTACCATGGGCTCACGTGTCTGAATGACGAACATGACCAGTGACAAAAAACTCGTATACAAAACTGAATTGTGGCGCTGGTCTACGCTAAGCTCTGTGTGTCTCACACTGTGACAGTGTGAGTGACCGAACATTGCGAGGTCCATTTCACAATTCAACTTCACATAAAAGTTGGTTCTCACCAGCCTTATATCTTGTTGTCAAGAAAAACTCCATGCATCTGATTTTTCCGTCACTGGGCCTTATGCTCCATTGAATTTAAAGGCCTAATAATCCACTGACAAGCTACCATTCAGTAGTTTTCAACTTGATTTCCCAAGTCTAAAAATGGCCGATTGCTAGTATTGCTATTGGTTACAACGAACGACAACCTACTCTCTAAACTAACGATTTATTTTTTTGCTTTCCAAAATGCTAGTCCGATAATAAGGCTAACGAATAATACATTTTAATTTTTAAAGATATTTTGCAATTAGCGATTTATAAAAATAAAGCCAATAAACAAAATTTGTCAAAACAATACTTTGCCGTAAGTTTTTACCGGTCAGGTTTTTTCCCGTGTTTACATTGCCTTATGCTTTGCACAACCAGTAGCCAGGCGCAAACGGAAGGACATCGAAAAAAACTGGTTAGTGAATGGGCATTCCTGCGACCTTAAGACGAGCTTAACGCTCGGGTCGCTTCGCGACCCGAGCTAGAGCTCGATATAAAAGTTTAAGTGCATGAACTACGTTTTCTTTTGTTGTATATCTGTTCAATTTCATTGTCTGGTCTCAGCAGGATATTTATGATTTTGTGTACGATATATAATGATATATTTCAAATAACTGCTCGGTGTTTTATTTATTTATTATCTTCACCACTCCTCGCATTTTCTAAAGCATCAATAATTCAGGGAAATATCTTTTACGGAGACATGAATTTGATCAATTAGTATGAGAGATACTTGCCGGCGTGTTAGATTGCATGCCCAATTTAACATTCAGTTCTTACTTCATGAAGATCATTTCAAATGATAGTGCCTCTAGCTGGGAGCGAACCCGCACCGTCACGGCGACAGCGCCTAGCCCTACAATTCCTGCGACGTAACCAATTGAGCTAACAAGTGTCAATTTATTTTTAATCGCTCGTTATCGCTGAATAACGTAAACTATACTTTCGAAGTTGACCTTATGTCTAAAACTATGCTTATTTCCTTCAAAATGTGTTGTACAGTATTGTTCTCGTCAACCTATTTCTCCTGAACTCACCGTCCCTACTATACAGTACTGAAAATTATGAAATTGACAATTTTTCCGATTCCGATCCGGTCCGCTTCCGATCCTAATGCCATCTATAACCGATCCGTTTCCATTCCCATTGCGGTCCAATTCCAATTCGATTGCAATCCAATTTTTTCACTCCGGACCTTGCGCTCCAAACGCTCTTTACGCTCAAACCGATTCTTCCGATTCCGATCTTTTCGCTCCCGATTTTCATTGGTCATTAACTATAACGCAAGACATTGCGCTCCAAACGATCTTTACGCTCAAACCGATTCTTCCGATACCGGTTCCTATACATAACTGAAAAACTGTAAATAGAAGCGATCCGATCCGATCCGGTCAAAACGCTCCGGTCTTTTCACTCCAAGCGATCCAAACGCTCAAAGCGATTCCGATCCAGTCAAAACGCTCCGGTCTTTTCACTCCAAGCGATCCAAACGTTCAAAGCAATTCCGATCCGGTCTAAATGCTCCGGTCTTTTCACTCCAAGCGATCCAAACGCTCAAAGCGATTCGCTTCGATTCCATTCCGTTTCCAATTCGATTGCGCTTCCATTGCGCTCCGAAAGGGATCGGTTTGCGGTCCGCTTCCGATCCGCTTCCGATCCGATTGTCAATTTCATGATTTTCAGTACTGTACTACAACAAATAAGCAAGTTCTCAATTAATAATTTGTTTTTATGAGTTGGAGCTTGACATTGTTTTCTAAATAAGAGCGCTTAGACATAGCTGTGTACATTTCAATCATCTATCTTTCAATACATATACAAAACAAACAGCATCTTAACATCAATCAATCTAAAGAAAACATATAAGTAGCTTGAATATATTGTTCTTCTTACACGAATGTCTAATCATTTAATAACAATGTATCTGTGTTTCTAGTAGAAGCTCTAAATAATTACATAAAATTACTGTTATTTTCCTGATCTGGTTCTAATGGAAATTAATTTTCTCAAATCAAAAGTAAAGTTGAAACTGTACACTCGAAGTGTCCAAGGTTGAATGACAATACCTAACACGGAGTGAACAGTGACAAGTAGAGACTGACCAATCAGGGGATATCATTTTTTAACTAATTCACTATGTCCAAACGCTGGAAAATTGATTGCCAATATAAAATGATATTGCCTATAGCTGGGACTGGGAGCGAACCCGCATCGTCACGGAGACAGCGCCTAGCTCCGCAATTCCGACGACGCAACCAATAAAGCCAAACGGGACAACCCCCAAAAATGTTGATCGGATAGCCCTGGTATACGTTATCATCATTGCACGATATCGGTAAGTTGTTATGTTACTGTTAACAGTACTGACTTTATGTACGGGGAGACTATTTACGGCCGCCACACCGCACAAATAGCGCTACTGTGAATTTCATTTGCTATTGCCTCTACCGGGAACGTAACCAAACGAAAAACGCTATTATAGCCATTTAGCCATTCTTCGCAACCAAGTTACTATTATTTCACACTTTATGCAACCAATGTTCTAATTACGTCAAAACAGTTTATTTTCTCCGCGTGGAATTGAAATACACTCTTCTGATTTGAAACATAATTTTACTTTTCTTATGATGATGCCATTAATTCCACCTTGTGCGTTCATAAACCAACGGCATTGAATCGAGGTAAAAACTATTTTTTCTGCTGTATGAAAATATCATTCAAAACTTATGTAAAATCGCCAACATCACCAACGAGTTGCTGAAGAATCTATCAAATAATGTTCAAAAAGCTACTTTTGATACTTTTTATTTTAAATTGTCAGGAAAGAGGTGACCCCTTCATTTAAGTTGGTGAACAATTTTTATGTAATAAAAAAAGTTAACGTAACGGTTTTTAAAAATCTTGTTGTGATCTGATAACTTTACGGACACTTTATTTTGTTTCTCTCATTTACAGTCCAAATCTATCAATAAATGTGTGTTAAATATAAGCATTTTCCCCAGCTTAACATGTAACGGTAAAAGAAGGTATTGAGAATAAAAACACAAACATATATATTCAGTTTGTTTTTTGTTCCTGCATCAATTTTTTTTCCATGCAATATGTCTGGAATAATAATACAATTATAGTCCTTGTAAAGTTTAGTCTTTAGAAAATAACAGCTCTGTTATCCTTGTTGTTTTGATCACATTCCCTTATTGACCATATTTCTTCTCCCTCTTGTTACCTTTTTTTAAACCTAACTTGGAAACCAGTGCATTCAGACAGTTCATGCATATTTCAAAAGCCATTTAAAACTAGAACTTTATATGCTGAAAGCTTTTTGTTGTTGCAGTTTGCAGTTTCCGATGCATGTTTGAAATAATAAATTATTTTTTATGTTTCTGTTAGCTGTTTTCACGGGATAAATGATTGAGCAGTTCATTAGACTTGCTTATTTAACTGCTCATGTTTAACTTATATTTAAACAGTCTGATGTCAAAAATAAGTTCATCAAGCAAGCAACAAGCAAGGCATATCTGTTTGTTTTAAATATTTTTTTACGTGGGGAAAACATCAGACGTTTGCAGTTACGATTAGTTCATTCATATTTTTATGTTTTAGTTTTAACAAATTTTTGATGAAAATGACAAATAATGGTTATGTTTTTAAAACGAAAGATTCAACTGAATGAAATTGAAATTAACTAAATGTTTTCAAAGACACTTTCAATTAGAGGAAAAAGGAACTTTGAAAGCCATGAACGTTTTGCTAAGTGTTGCTGCTAAAAAGCGTGCCGATTTTGCTTTGTGATCAACGTTGTATCAGTCAATCAAAAAATTCCTAAAATCACTTGTTTTCATAATTCATAATTTAAATATTGGAATATTAATGTGTACAAATATAAGAACTGAATATTCCATAGTGTTCATCTGGGTATGAAACATATTTTAATTGTTTAAAATAAGATAGCGTGATGTTCATTCTTTATTTCAAATTTTTTTCGGAGACATTCGAATCGAGTTGTTATTGAAGGATGACATTATGCATAAGAGAATCAAGACTTATTTCTCCAAGCAAAGAATAAAATTCTAGAAGTCATAAATGGGTGTAGCATTTATGGCCATAGCACCTTGTGCCAAATATAATCTGAACAGTAATGCTTTTGTCAAATAACAGCTCAATGATAATTAAATAGTGTCGCAATTATTACTTTTGGAATGTTTCATCTTTCGTGATTCTGCTTTTTACATTAATAATACTAAAAATTAAACAGAAAACAACATTCTTTGCGTTTTTATAACACCGCTGGAGTATATTTAAATCAAATTAGTTAATTGAAAAAAAAGAAGATTTCACATGATTGTCCTAGTAATAACCATAGGAAAAATTGGCTTAAATATTTTATGTTTTGAAATTTCTTGTCGAACTGCTTGGTTTGCTTTTTTGACGTGCTTGAAATGTCAAAAAAGTTGTGTTTGTATAATGTGCGTTTATGATAAAATTCATTGTGCACGGTAACATTTAATTTGATATTGTCAAGATGTCAAAAGCAATACAGAATTAATCTGTTACCTTCTGATAATTTTCTTTTTAGTTGGTCGATGTAAACAAAACATGTTTTTAATTTAAGTTTATTCTACCCATGACTAACGTCTGTTTGAATAACCTATGTTACGCAATTTTGAAGTCAGTCGTGATAAATGATATAACATGAAATAAAAGTATATAATTTTCCTTATCTAATCGCAAGTAGTTGGAACGAAATCAAACTTCCTTTACAAAATCTTTTAAAAAAATCTTATATGTGTTCACGTTATTTTCTTATTCCACCATGGTTTATATCGCATGTTTTTTGGCTTTAAATGTGGTTGCTTGGAGCATTTCAGGTAAAACTTAAATATTTTACTTTAAATTATTTTGAATCAGCTAACGAAACGACTAAAAGAGCTTTTTATTCTAAATAATAATTTTAAACATTATCTAATTATTTTACAATAATAGTAAACACTAGATAAAAGAAAGGAAATGTTGCTTTAACTATTTTCAAGAACATGTATATTTCCATTTTATAAATTGTTGAATGCAAAATTAAATATATAACCGTATATTTCTATTTGCGGGAAGGTGTAATCATGTTTTGCAAATAACTACTCTTTGCCATTTTCTTAAAGAATGAAAAATACTCCCGTTCAAATAAACACAAGCTTGAATGTTTTTAAAAGAGGCAATTTATTTTATGCTTTTCATTGAATTATAGAATTTTCCCGGTGAAATAAAAGCGGTATTTTCACTGTTTTCAAACAGTGGAATATCATTTTTATTTTCACTGTTATTTTCAGATTGGTACCCAAACACATATAACATACTAAATGAGAACGTTTAAAAAACGGGCTTAAATTTGTACTTTTGACGTCATGACGTCTCTTCATAAACAAGCGGTTTTGGCGCCATTTCTGCAACCAGAAAGGTTGCGCAATTTTTGCACTAAAAGCATAAAATATAAAGAAAATTTGTTTTACCAGTGAAAGATAGAAATATATTTCACTCGTCAACTCCGGAACTATGTATTTTCACTCATGGCTTCGCCACTCGTGAAAAAAAAAATCCTATTCCGGAGCTCACTCGGTAAAATATATTTCTATCTTACACTGGTTGAAACAAATACCCTCTATATATTGTTCAATACTCATATAACTGCTCAACAGTCATTAAATTAACAAGTACGGAAATCTGATTGTATGTGATCCAAAAAGTTATCTTCTTTTATTTTCTCGCTTGGCACCTCTACCGTTTTAAATTTATTATAATTTTCGTGTTTTCGCTTTGCGATCAGCAATTAACTTTCTCGCATCTTCTTTTTCTCGCTTCGCCTACCCTCTTTATTGATTGTTTTTTAATGACATTTACCCTACTATAGAATTCTATTAAATGATCTTTTAATTTTTCATTTATGAAGGGCGTTTCCAAAAGTTATTTTACATAATTAAGTCTGTCTTCTGAATTGTTAATTTCTTAGTATGTTCAAAAATAAATAAAAGTTAAAAACACTTTTGCTTCAACTTTCGGTGATTGAGATCGCCTACTCTTATTAAAAGTTTACATGACAAGATACTTAATATATAAATTTATAACGAAACTTGTATTTGCAGTTTACATTGAACACATGTATGGTATAAATTTCGATCTTAAAATGGAATATTTGTTTGTTTTTGTAGCATGTTATAGTATACATGATTTGGAAAATGTTTGCAGCAAAGTATACCTGGTTTTGTTAAGTGCTCCAAGCTTGGTATACATTGTACATGGTTTTATTAAAATTTTGTAGCATGGCTCATATGATTTTGTTAAATCTTCTTAGCATGGTTTTGTAATATGTTCGTAGCATGGTTTACATGTTTTTGATAAATGTTTTACATGTATTTACGCTATAGAATTTTATACGAATCAGCTGTCATTACTGTAGTCAACCCTTCGATATAAGTAGTATATTTGGTAAAAATAAGTTATTGCATAAGGACGTGTTCAACATTAATAGTTATCGTAATTACTGGAATACAAGTTTTAGCTTTCCAATAAGCTAGTCGGTCATAAGCATGACATTTTAACAAAAGACGGCTCTGAAGTGTAAACTTCTCTAGAAAAAATCGTTAGAATGTTGGTATTTATTTAGAATTTCCGCCCTGTAATAAATATGTTCGCCCGCTCTCATCACACGTTTTTGTTTCGATTTTAAATGATTTAAAATTCATTGTATGACAGTGCTTATGATTGTGCCACCTGCAACAGCAGGTAGACATGTATCGATCATATTGTCCGGCGGCGGCGGCGGCGTATTCGGCGGCCGCGTTGTCCTGTAGCCCATAAACTTAAATGTGAAACTTAATGTTGCCTATGACTTCGTAAGTATTTGACATAATTATTATTAACGTAATAATTAAAAAAATATCTTCTGCATGAATAGCCATCTCCGACAACAAAAATGATCACTCTTGTTATATTATTTTTTGTTATGCCCCTATCAAATTACTTAAATATCGAATTGAATGTTGTCTATATCATTGAAAGTCCTTGTCCTTTTAACACGATACTTGAAATATATCTTCATTTGCATAAACAAAGCCATCTCTGACAACAAGATCGATAACCCCTGTTTCAATATTTTTGAGTTATGCCCCTTTTAAAAGACTTAAATATGAAATATAATGTTGCCTATAATTTTGAAAGTTCTTGTTTTATTATCTTAATTGTTTGAATACATTACCTGCAAAAACAAAGCCATCAGTGACAATAAGAATAGTAACTCCTTTGTCGTTATTTTAAGAGGTATTTTCCTTTCAAATGACTTTAATATGGAACTGTATGTAGGTTCAACCAAAGTATTTTAATTCTCATAGGGTTCAAATTCCCAATATCCAATTAAATATGATTTCTATCATTCTCATTCCTAGACAACAATATATTTTTGCGAAGATTTGCATTCCATCTATTTGAAAACACACAACAGGTAAACTTACTTGTAAGAAAGGTAACGATCTCTAACCGAACAGACCATACTTTAAACGCGGAATCGCAAATACGGTGCCACAAATATGCATCCGCTGTTTCGGCTTTAGTCCACCTCTATTAAACAACATAAAGTCTCGAACAAACAAGATATATGGGTGAAATTGCTTTCGTTTCTTTTCTTGACATGCAATCCCTGCAAACAAGAGGCCCTAGGATGAAGAGAAAAAGTTCTCATATACATGTATTAAAACGGGGTATGTAGTGCAATCTTTAAAGGGAGATGTGCAGGGTCGAGCAGGTGTACATGTACTCGGTAAAACCGTAAACACCTCGATCTATGTAACACTTACGCTACTTTTCAAGAAACTCTACATTTCAAACTCTCCAGGAGAAAGTTTTCGGTTAATTTTACCATTTTACCGGACCTGAAAACAATCCGCTGAAGAAATTCCTATACAAAAATACATTCTATATTTAGCTCATCGCTGAGCTTACTATTCGTGGTGGCCCAGGCGTTTTGAAACAAATGGCGACGTACACCGAATGCGTATTTTGGTTGAAGTGATCACGTGACAATCCCCAAAAACCACCGCGACTTTACGCGGGAAATACAAAAATAGCTAAATTATGCGCGTCGCTTAGGATAGGAAACACCGTTTATATATCTTTTTTTATAAAATATTGGTTAGAAATATTTCGGGTGTAAATCAATATTTGAGCTTCAAATAATGATAATCAACTGATTAATAACCGTTTTCGCAAATCTGTTCCATTCATCAATCCTGTACATCTCCCTTTAAATGAAAATTCCAAGTGACAATCCTCCTCATTCAGCAAAACGAATAATACAGTACACGAGGTAGTGCTGGTCAAGTACCAGTGGACGTGTTTGGAAAAATGATGCAAATAAATACAAAAAGTATGGTGAATCGTTTGAACGTTTGGATAGAAAGCTTAAGTGAATAACAATATCAGTTTAAACTTAAGAATACTTGGAATAATTATGTTTCATGGAATTCAGTATCTTTGACCTGGTCTGTGGACAATAGCAAGAACTTAATCTTGGCTGTCGGCAATTTATAAACTGATCTCTAAAAAAGCTGCAGTAGCATTGTCTGTCTTCTCAAGCTGGTATATGCAGATCGACTTTGATTTACCGTGGACCGGCTCGGACTGCTTCCGACTCAGCAATAAATTATTCCGACTTTGCCGGTATTTTCTTATCACTCACATGGAATACTGCCAGATTATAACCTTTACATGATTTATAAAGTATGGAAATTCTGTAGGCTTCGCTTATATTAATTATCGGTGGCGTCGATATATAAACGCAAATAAGACAAGTACGGTTTCGCCGTTCGCAATATTTGTCTGAAACGCAAGCTTGCAACATAAATGTTTGTTTTTATCTACTCTTTCTGTTAGAATTATTGTTTCGTCGGCATGGAAATGAAACTCAATCACCTTTATACTTTGAATATTTGTTCTTTTTCCCTTGTTAAAACGATGCTTACATAGTGTTGTTATTCATGAATAATCAGATCGTCTATAACTGAGATTTACATAAACGTGCCCATGAATGAAATCAAAATTGAGTTCAAACGCGCAAAACATACCCGCGAAACCATGAACCCTAATGTCTGACCCCACATACACACACTATGTCACTAATCTTGTTCGGTCTGAAGTCAATGCTAAAACAATAGCATTTTTACAAGTACAGTAAATTAGGCAACACGAGCAATCATCATAACATTTTTATGTGAATGGCAATCGTTTTGAATAAACTATAAGACCATTACCTTTTGAAGAAATTTTCTGGCTGAGAAGGAATACTTGTGAAACACCTTTAAAACAGTGACATAATGCCAATATTGTGGTCATAGAATTAACGAAACAAATATTTTTTTCTTTGTAACAGTTTCAGAGTGAATCGTCTTAAAGATAACAAAAACAATCAATGTGATCAGCACACAGTTCAAAGTTCAAGTGAAATTAATAAATGCATCCGACATACGAATACATTTCTTTCCGTCGTCAAACGGTCACTGACCTGATTTGACCTGATTTGCGGACCTAACTATGTTAATAAGTATCGCTTGTCTGCTAATTGTACAAATACTAGTACGCATCGACTGTGGAAAGTTCTAGAAGGCATCAAGTTTAACGATACTTAAACAACTGCAGTATTTCTACACGTCCTGAATAAAAGTATAAATTAAGTATACAAGAAACATGATTATCTACATTAATGTCTTTTCCGGTGAAGAGCTTCTCTATATATCAAGCAATGAAACATCAGCCTCTACATTATCCTTTTGCATGCGTCTTAGGAACAGGTGGCATAGTCTAAATTATCCGTTCTGGACCGTGAGTCACTGTTAACCGGTGTTCAGGCTAAGAGCTCAAGTTTGGTCGATTATAATATGTCGGTCATCCTGATGACCGACAATAATACAAGCATGTCACGCAACATCAACCACTATTTTCACTAGCGGATCTAGCACGGGTCGTACCATGCGCGCGTCCTATTCAAAATACACCGGGTTCGTATTTGGGACTTAGTTTTCCAGAAAATTTCATCTTCCCTGCAGAAAATATATATCCCCCCAAGAAACATTGTTGTTTTCTAAGAAAAACCATGAGAAATTATGTTACCGGTTGAAATTGCGTCCTTTGTAAGTTTAACGCTAACTTTTCGTTTAAACCAAGTCACCTTTAAAATAACTTGGTCAATTTCGACCAAACTTCACATTTGTTATTCTTTTATCTTCATTCAAAAATTGATTAAATGTTCATACGTTCATATTATTATTAAAATTATTTGCCAGATTGAAAGGTGAAAACAACTTATATTAATAACTGAAGGATATAACAATCTACACATATAACAATATTGTAACTCACGTATATTTTGTAGGCTTCACTGTGGAAATATAAAGATTGCTGCGATGTCGTCAATCGCGCAAGATAACTGCGGTAAACTAATAGTGTTAACACGCATAAGTGAACTTTTTTATGATCATTCTTTGCAGGAAATGACAATCCATGTAACGCAACAAGACTTCCATATTTGACACAAAGGGTCAACGGTTACACGCTAGGTCCAAGCGAAACACCAATCTGTGACTTTTTTCTTATGCCAGGATGGTATTCCATCGAACCATACAGATAAGCCAAGATAGAAAATGGCATTGGATGTGGAACAGCAATTGGCTGGTTTGTTAATGGTAAACACCTACAGTCTTTTGTTGGCTTGTTCCAATAACTTTAAATAACAAGAGAGAGAGGGACAGGGAGAGAGAGAGAGAGAGAGAGTGAGAGAGAGAGAGAGGGAGGGAGGGAGGGAGGGGTAGTGGGCGGATCAACGGAGGTTTCCGTTGCAATGCGAAAACCTGTACATAAAATACCGTCATTGTAGGAACATGGTAAATGATTGTGTTTAGTCATGTTACATGTCGTCGCCGTAGTATACACATTATACGGCATTTTACAGCAGTAGAATGAAATGACAAGTGGAAATCCTACTTAGTATCACATGACATGTGTGGATTAATTAATGTGTTTTGTTTATGAAACGAAGGGTCTCTTAGTGCTTCTAAACAAATGAAAAACAAATTTGCGAAAATTCATCGTTCGGCATTTCAGAACCTACAAACATTTTCTTGCAAAATCGTCTTCGTTTTGAAAAACCATTTTGGGTCAGTCTGTATTTTGTTTAAATCCACCCTATTCAATTATAGGAAGAGATTAACATGTATAGGGTCTATATATTCTACAACATAACACGACGTATATTTCTTGTATTTTAAGAGTATTTAATCAGTTCACTGTGTTATATTAACCTTTATAATTAAATGATGTTATAATAATTATTATTGTCTTTGTTTCATTTAGTGACAAGAAATTCATTATAAAAGTATTCAAAACCACAAATTTAAGAAATCACAATGTACTTCGGCAAAATTTTCCTTTTGTTATATATCTCTTCATTTCAACATTTCCATGTTGGTTATTATAGTACTGTAAACGTTTAAGGTTACAAACGAAACGCACGATACACGATATTCGCACTCACGATACGCGATAGACGGACGCACTATACACGTTAGACGCACGATACAGATTACTGCCGCTTCATATAATTTGTGTACAAGATTTTTTAAAATATGAAAATGTTATGAAAATATAAGATGAATGGTTGAAATTAAATCATATAAATTTGGACATGAAAGTAACTTATTCACGTTGTACGATAAAAATAAAAGGACGCAAGATTAGTTGTTAGACCAACGCACGAAATACGTTATACGGACGCACACTAAACGATAGACGGACGCACGATAGACCCAAATTTTGTAACATTAAACTTTCACAGTACTGTTACATAGCAATTTTTACTCTACCGGCTTTGTCTTTCGCTTAGACTCTCTGCCGAAATTTGGGGAAGGAAATATAACCGTTTGCCAAGGCTTCCCAAGAGTCGATGATACACTTGAGTGCGGACAGTCTAACACCATTTCAGTAAAACGATGTTCTGATGGACACTATGTCTACAATTTAGTCCCAACAATAGGTTGTGATGAGTCATTTTGCATCGGTATGTTCAGTTTTTCACAAGTATGCCTGCAAGATTTTATCCGATTTTTCTTATATTTGCACAATTTTACAACAGTAATATCTTTTAATTGCAATTTGCTTTGTCTATGATCAAAATTAATAAAATAGAGCCTCCTGCAATGTTATCATAGTTGTCCTCTTTGGTGCCCATATCACTATTAGTAGATCGAAAATGCATAAAATATCTGCAGAATCACAGATATAGCAAAGGAAATCTTGATAAATATATTATTTAAGATCTATTCTTAGACTAGAAGCTTAATCTGACGTTTCATGCAGTTAAAATTGTACACTTTATTATTCCAGAAAATCCAGAGCATACTGATGCGGGTAAGTTTTATTTTTTTATCCAGATTTGATATTCGTCAATATTCTCTTCGTCAAATGTTGTCTTTTTTGTTAATTGTTTGTTTTGTCTAATTTGATATTGGCCATCTTATAAGCCCATGCTCTCTTCTCCATACTACATGTTGGCAGCGTGAGTGTGCTGTGTTTTCTGGGTATGGCAATTCCTGGTATGCATATTTCACCTGTTTTCAAATTATTTGAGGAAAAAGATGGTATACACATACTGGTTTTATTAAATAAATAAAAATATTATATAGAAATGTTATATTTTGATTTCAATTGCATTGCATAGGCTTGGGTAGTCATTATCTTCTTGCAAATCGTCTAAACTTTGTGAACATTTAATATTTTAGGTCGTCCAAACCTTACTGCGCCGAGCTTGGACAAAATGGCAAAACCTAAAGTAGTCGTCAAATTACGTCGAGTAGCTATGAAATCGGAGATGTTCGTTTTTTATTGCAATATTACCCCAATTCAAAATACAGACTACTTTTATACTGTTGAATGGAGTCTTACGACGGGTCTTTCCTTAGCAAAACTTTTGTCGTCAAAAGGTCCTGTACAATACGTAAATGACAGCGACTTCGCGTCGAGGACTGAACTAACAGAAGAAGACTTGAAGAAATCAAATGTGACAAAACTGGGATTCTCGGTAAATAAAATAATACTCTTGAAAGGTTTGTATTGCATGTACTTATATTCGATAAGAAAGCAAAACTTTAAAAATAAAGTACACATAATATACTTCTTCCAATAATGTTTCAATCTATCGATCCATGATTTACTGATAAGAAATATTGAAAAAATACACGTTAGAGTATTATATAAGGTAATGTGATGAAACAATATAGTGTGATTAATCCGATGCAGTTAAACTATGTCCTTTTGAGCCTCTTTTATGGAATTTGACAAAATGAAATAACAACATTGTTGAAAAAACTAAAAAGACTCTACTTGTATCGAAACCAAATAGAAAAGAAAATATACCACTCGCTAAGAATTGAACTCGGTACCTGTCAAGAGCTACCGAGAGAACCTATGTCTTTATCTAAGACTGTTCAATCTTATAGCCTTGAACAATATAAAAGGGTTTGTCAACAAGGTGGCGATGCCTTAGACTGTGGTTGATATACCAACTATGTAGTCATTTTTCTCAAGCTACTTTGCTTATATGATTGAAATGAAATGTTGAGCTATGTGATTTACAATGATTTATATTGAAAACTAATAAGAGTTGATCACAGACGTTTTGGTCTAAACAAGTTTCTTTACAAGCCAGACTTTCTATTTGTAGACTATCTATCGAGCAGCTTCAACTCTGTGGGCGTCAGCCAGTACTATTATGTTGGGACTACGAAGTCCAACCGTATGGAGTTCCAACTCCTATAGACTCTAAGAATCTTGATAACAGATTGTTCAATCTATGCTGCCTTCTCAGAGAAGCTGGGCTTCGTAAGAGACTAAAAATTGTCGAAGCAGCAGTCGAAGGAACGTACACTGTATATCAGATTCTGCCTTTGTGTTGCAACACTATGATTGTACTACTTACTATGTATCCTCTCTGAGGAGCGAGCTCAGAGAAAGAACGCGGAAACATTTCAGTAGCACAAATATTGGCCTCGCTAACTACTTTAAGCCAGCCAGTTGGCCTCGCTAACTATCTTAGGCCAGCCACTTCTAGTTCTAAAAGTTGAAACCGACCCCTTTATATTTACCTTATATTTAACAACACAATGGTTACAAGCTATGATACAATTTTACATAAGACCAAAACGTCTTCAAAACGTCTTAAAATCACAAATTCACTAAATGTTAAAACTTTCACAAAATGACATTATCTATGTCAAGCAAAATTGTCAGTGCATCAATCTGTGTGATTAAAACAACTTCAACCTAATTAATACAATTATTATACATGAATTTATGATTTCATATACATTTATATATGTATCTATATAATTAAACAGAAACTCAAAATCATTCCTGACAGTACCTTCGCATGCAAAGCGAGCGTGCGTGATTACATTACATCTTGGATCCAGTTTTGAAAATATAACTGCTTTGCAACGTAAGTAATGTTCGAAAAAAGATTGTAAAGCTGAAATTTATAATTAATAATTTCAGATTATTTGCTCTGTGAAAGCCATGACTGATCCTGTTGGTCTTGCAAGCAACGCTGTCCAAAGTGAAAAATACTTCTGCGGTATTCAGGTAATCCCGCATTTGTTTTATATACTGATCCAAAAATAAAAAATTGAAAAAATAAATGGGAAACTTCTACATGTGTAACATTAATGATGCTGGGTGAATGAAAATATCTGGAGTAATCTAATCACCAATATTTTTATCTTGGAAGTTGTCGGTTCAGTATCTATCGGTTAAACAAAGGAAAAAAAGAGAAAAAACATCTTTGGTTGTGGCAAATTGAGAATTGGATTTTGTTCTTTCTTTAATTAAACGTGAGGAAATCTGCAAAAACAGATATGTTAGTAAGTTTATCATATTGTTTTTGCATCAAATAACTAATGTTATTTTTTTTCTTTTGTACATGCCATAAACTTCTTAATTTGTCAGTCAAAGAATCTCTTTGATACTTTTATGTTAACAATTATAAATCTTTGCACTACTTAGGAAAGTGGAAACATGACCTCTGTGAAAAAATAACCTTTTTCTCAACTTTCGATATTTAAATATGTTCTTACACGTTTTTTTTTATTTCAATTTAACTGTTTCCATTCAATAAAAGGGTACATTTCTATGAGCCTGTGCAGTTGGCCTCGACGGTGCCAGGGTGTTATATGAAGAAGCTAACAAAGATTTCTGTGAAATTCTCGTAAAAGATGAAAATAAGGGAAAAGGGAAATTTGAAAGCCATCAAACACGAAAAGTATGAAAATATTGCAGGCTCGGTTTGATTGAGCCTGTTCATGGACAGTAATGGAAATGCATATTACTGTCCACGCTGCCTAGCCCCGTTTAGAGCGAAACTCAATAATTACACCAAAAAACAGTACAATTTTGACCATCTCAAAAATGGTCTACATATGAGGTGGACATGGAACCTTCAATGCGGTATTTTCAGATTAATACCATTCCATGTTCAGCGGAGTGATGTCCACAGGTAAAATAATGGGTTTGCCCTAAAAGAGAAACAATCGGCTGAACTTAACAGAATATAGTTTTGACAGGGGATCTTAGAATATAAATCCTGCATATCACAGACAACGCCAAAGGCAGAATTTAAAAAGCAGTATATCATATAAAGTATATCATTGGGATGACTGAACAATATCCAAATACTGAAAGGATAAAGAAACGCAGGGTAACATTTGTTCCGATATATTAAGAACGCGTTCTCCAAATAAAGTGAAACTTTGTGTATTGAGTTATTAGGTCATGATACACCTTAACATGTGTCGAAAGTGAATAAAACTTGTCTCCACTGCCTCAGTGTAAACCGTCGTGGAGCATGAGCTTTCGAACCTGCCTATCCAATTGTTACCCTGCGTTTCTTTATCCTTTCAGTATATATTGGCTCAGAAATTGAAACCCACATCTCAAAACTGGCCTAAATATTAACACAAAGGCATTTTTAGAAGCACTTTTGATATAGTACATAAGTATAGTGCTCAACGAACTAAAAAGGAAGTACTAAGTTGATAACATCACTGATTGAATGTACGGGGAGACTTTTTACTGTCGCCTCATGGCACAAACAACGCTACTGTGATATTGAAATAGATGAAAAGGGAACTTGAAAGCCATCGAACACGACACATATAAAAATAATGCAGGCTCTGTCGTAGAGGCTCGATTTCATTATTTTACTACCATCCTGTTCTTGCTTGTTCGACTTCATGTGCTAAGTGCGGTTATTGACTTCCGCTGTTATCAGTTACTTCCTTTGAAGGTCGTCGAGCACGATATTTATGTACTATGTTAATAGTACTTCTAAATTTAATTTTTGTTTTTAATATTTCGGCCAGTTTTAATCGGGTAGTTTCAATAACCCAGCCAATACAAATTTGGATATTGTTCAATCACCCCCAGGGATATACTTCCTTTTTATTTAAATTTTGCATTTTGGCGTTGTCTGTGATATGCAGGATTTATATTCTAAGATCCCCTCTCAAAATTCTATTCTGTTAAGTTCCGCCCATTGTTTTTTCGTTTAGGGCAAACCCATTCTTTCATCTGGGGACCATACGCCGCTGAACATGGAATAGTATTAATCTGAAAATACCGCATTGAAGGTTCTATGTTCACCGCCATATGCATACCATCGTTTGGGATGGATCAAACTTGTACTGTTTATTGGTATTGATTGGTATTGATTTGCGCTTAACCCGGGGCTAGGCGGCGTGGGCAGTAAAAAGCATTTCGAATAGTGCCCATGAACAGGCTCAATCAAACCGAGCCTGCAATATTTTCATATTTGTCGTGATCGAGGGTCTTCAAAGTTCCCTTTTCATCTATTCCCACCTATTTTCCTTGACGATGCCTTTAGTTTCTAATGTGTTAAACTTTTGTGTGCTTTTGCATGCAAGTTTGAAGAGTTGATCGGTGGGTAGGAGCTTATTCACCAATTCAATTTGTACTTGTATGTTCATAATAAAACCTTTTTGGGGAAAAGGTGAGGCTGGTGCGACGTAGACACAGGTTTAAAACCCAATGGTAAAATATTTGTCACTTACAGTTCCCAGGGTGTAATTCCTCGAGTTCTTAATTTCTTTTCGTTTATTGTTTGGGGTATCTGTTTTAAAATGTACAATATTATAAATCCATGATATCTTTTCCTCTCTTCCTCTTGGTTGTTTGAGGAGGCTGTGTGTTCTGAACGTAGCCATTCATAGTAGGCTTACTGATAGAAATTGCATGCTATACAAAACCTTTCTTGTTTTTTTATTGTTTCTCTTCCAACTTATTTTCATGAAATAATTTGGTAACTGAAAATGTTCTCTTTTGCTTAGTTGTAGTTAAAGTAATGTTATCTGATATCTTCTGTTCGTTTTCGGTTTAACAAAGGAATATGTTTGTCTACGAACCCTTCCCCCAACACGTATTCCTTGTCTGACAGCCTGGACTTCTTTGTTTAAATATCCTTGACTGACCATTCAATAGTCCCATCTGCAAGATTTCCTTGTTGAAAGCCTCTTCAAATTTACAGATGCTTGCAAACGGTCGTAATCGTGTGACGTTTTGTCCACTTTGTTTACATGTTCGAAATTTTAACACCATCATTTGTGAGCTGAAATTCATGATAAAAACTAATCATTTTAGACAGTTATCACCTTCTTGTTTGCACCAAATGTGTCTTCTAACATATTTTTACAGTGTCTTAAAATGCATACACATGATGAAGTAATACACTTTTTCGAACTAGGTCCAGTTAAATATTTTCTAGTCTTCTAGGCCGAACTGTATATGTGTAACTTTTATAGGCACTATTCTAATAATAAAGAGTACTTGTATCCACATCATTCTAAATGGTAGACATTTTTGATAAAGAATATGTCTCTGGCAAAAAATCATTATATTTCAATTGTAACAGCTGAAATGTAAATATATACTACTTACATGTAACCACATGCTACAACTTACAATAAAAATACAAGCCAGGTCCCATGCTCACACGAAACATTGCCTGATATACTGATATCGAATGTCAATTTCGATCAAATCTGTTTTTCTATGTAACAGATATGAAATATTATTCTGTTATTATAAGATTTTTATTTAAAAAGTCACCGTCGGAATATAAATTCAAAATCGATGTCAAAGTTCAAATACATTTTCACCTGACGATGGCAATATATGGCAGCTGATTTGGTCAAACGGGGTAATAGATGAAAATGAAAATTAAAAATCACAGAACACGACAAATATGAAAATATTACAGACTAGGTAATTGAGCCTGTTTATAGGCAGTGATGGAAATGCATATTACTACCTACGTCGTCTAGCGTCGCGTCAAGCCCGCATACCTGTTGACAAAATCATTAGAAAGACAAAATATTTAGTATTCTATTATTTGGTTTTTCTTAACTATGTTTTTATATTACACCTGTTTTCGTAAGTGTATGGTATCTAGAAAACAGGTCAGGAAAGCTACATTCAGTTTGCACAACCTAATACTTACACAGATCCAAAACAAACGAAGCATATGGCGATGAACATGAAATTTTCAATGCGATATTATCAGATTAATTACATTCCATGTTCAGCGGCGTATGGTCCCCATGATGCGTTGGACATTTTTTCTTATTGCATACACAAATGGACTTTCTTGCATTTCTTTAATTATCCTTTTGGACTCACTTTGAATATTTCAAACTTGTTTCATATTTAATGTAATATAACTCAACATTTTTAATAACGTGCGTGTTTTTCCACATCAAGTGTTGTTTAAGTATACAATATTACGTTAATATGTTAAAATATTAAATACTTGTTTTTTTCATTGCAGGTTATTAATCAACGTGTAAGAATTGAAAAACCTAATTTAGGTCAGCAAGTTGGACTTAGATTAACAGTTCCCTTTGGTTGCTTCGAAAACAACAAAAATTGCGAACTGGCAATTGTGTTATATGTACCATCGCAACCAACGTCATGCCAGCTTTCAAAAGTTACCTACGAAGATTTGAACAGAAACAAGTCTTGCGGAATGAAATTGAAAAATGATGACGTAAATCAAATTAAAAATTTTACTATAACTGGTGTGCCAAGTGAAAATCTTATTGAAAAGTTCAAACAATATTCCGTGCAGCTGGTAATAACTGATTTTGTACCCCACAAATTTTTTTCAGGATACGCTCTTGACCCTATACAGGTATGTAATTTGTATTTCTTTTGTTTTCTGAACTTTTCCCCTCCTTTATCCATATAGGTCGCGACAACCGTCCACTTTCTCTTTATTTTGCACAAAGCAGCACATAAAGACTTTTTTTAGTATATACTTTATATAAAAATGTTTAAAATACACTCCTGAAAAGCAATCGTTTGCAGCAATTTTAAAGCTGTAAACAGAACATTATGAACATTAAGTCAGATTTTAAAGGAAGAAGTTGACGCAGCATACAAGTATTTTGAATTTCAGTCAAATGAAGATGTCATATTTCCGCTGATGATGAGGTTTTGAATCTGATAAATTTTCCGCTAAAATCTTAGTGCAGCATTTAAGACCGTTACATGGTCGAAGAAGCAAGAATGAAATTTAACAACCGAATCGATAAAAAAATACGAACAATGAATAATAAATGTAGCATCCGTAAAACAAGAAAAACGCAAAATACTCCACAAGATTGGACTGCCATTGCATTCTATGAGCAACACCGATAGTGGCCAAGCAATCGACGACTTAAACGTCCATTTATTGAATCAACTACTTTTGATTGATTGTGTCAAATGCTGTAAAGTAGTGTCATTTTCGAGAATTGGAGCTGGCGCGACATGAATTTCCGTAAATTCCGTAAAGACAAAGATTGCGAACAAAGCGAGAAATATGAATATACTCATGTGTACTTTAACTATGTTCTTAATATTGGCAAAGTGATTTGTTGGATGTGCACAACAGTTGTATAATCAGGCCAGCTATTGTTAGTGGGGCAATTATCAACGGGCGCAATCGTTACATTGTGAAGAAGGCAAAGTCGCGCCGGTTTCCGGAATTTCTGGTAAGTATTTTGTTGATTTTCGTGAGAAAATTTATTAATTGCATACTTTTAAGTATTTCAAGCGACCGTAGTAAAGCACAGGATGATCTCCTAGGAATAGGCAATAGTGTTCACTGGTCGAATTCAAATTATTCGTTGAAACCTTCGAAACCTTCGAAACCTTCGAAAATTACTGAAAAGTTGACAGTGGGTACAGCAAACTAACGCAATAGTTTTAAATATCTTCGCGTATGTATATTAGCTTTTTTGTGTGCTTCTCTGGTAACTGATCTATTCTGTTACTGATTCAACGCGTGGTTAATGTTTCGAATGTACCTGATGTCAGAGGAAGGAAAGCCGAAACTCCGAAATAGAGTTTCTTTAAGTTTATTTATTTCTGATTTATAAGATATCGTCCTCTGTTGTTATCGTTTAATAAAAAGACATCAAAATGCTAATCCAAAAAATCACGTTTTATTTAATAATTTCTGGTCAAGTGTAAGAAATATTCTTGCCCGGACTCCTACACCATTATATTTATCATGTTTTACTTGAAAAGCACTGAAATCCAAGAAAGAAACATTTATATTTCAACATTTTGATAAAAGAAGAAATCTCATTTACTTCAGCTTTAACCATTTTAAATCATGTTCCGGATTTCAAAAAGTGTACGTTGTTATTAACCCCGCTTGGTACATCAATGCAAAAATCAGTACTGTCCGATATGTACGAGAAAACTAAAATAAAGAAACCAAAAGGGCCCTGAAAGAAATCGACCACTGAGTACTCTTGCCTATTCATGAGCAATTTAGTGTAAAAATCGATTTTCTTACAAAAATCAGAAATGTTAGTAACTAGCCAGAAATTCCGGGAAAACGATTGCGCACGGTGTTGATAATTTGAGTGTTGATTGCCATTGCTGATTCTAGTATTTAAGATGGATGTTATTACGAATTGGATCGTAATATTACGGCCAGATTTAGGTAAGAGAACATTGACAATTAATTATGGCGGCAAATCTCTTTTCAGGTTGATATAGTTGGCAATAAAACAGTCCTGAAAGGAAAACGATGTTACGCACACAGTGATCCTCATATAATGGCATTTGATGGAAAGTAAGATATTGCTTACAATTTATTGAAATTAATGCGTTTGTGCTTTTTAAGGTAAGACCTGTGTAATAGGCACTATTAAGAATCCAACATCTGATTATATTTTCATCAACTGCTTCATACCACTGACTTGTATGCAAAATTTTAATGATTTTCACCGTGTAGTTTTTGAGATTTTTAGCTTTTTTTATTTAAAAAAGTGAGAAAAAACGTGAAAGTCTCCAAATTCTATAATCGGTGACAAAATTTTTTGTTATTGATAAATTCAACCTTATTTTTTACAGTTTATCCAAAATATGTTATATTTTACTAAACCAATTTAAGATATAATAAATAAATACAGAATTTATCTTAAAATGACATTTTTTGACCAAATAAATTAAAAAATGCATTTTTTTATATTTCCCGAGACTAAATTAATGAAAATTGTGCAAAATTCTGATTGGTGCAATATACCAAACTTTACCATTTTTTAACTATATACCTTAAACAAAATTTAAACAAAATTTCAGAGAAGTTTACCGTCCAGTTTTAGAATTTTTCAAATTGATGACTTGAATATACACTATTCTGATAGCGAAAAGCCCTTAAATCTTGATTATTTTGCTTATTTTAGTTTAAATCATGAGAATTTTACATTCAATGACAGAATTACACAGGAAAAAAAGAAATATGCCAAATATTTAAGCTCTAGGCTTACAAAAAAAATTAGCTTCCAGTGGGATTTGAACCCTGGTCATCTACCCTAATTTACTATTATAGTTACCTCCCTTGGATACTCTTCTGGATATAGGTATTCATTACACAGGTCTTACCTTAAAGAATGTTCATTTAAGATGATGATATTGGCTAGAGATAAATGTTCATTGCCATCTATTATGCGCACACGACTTCAATGATCGAAATGGTTGTTTTTATAAATATAAAAATTATTACTCAGCAATTTAAAGGTTATATTTTCCGGACGGTTTATCTAACTTTAATCCGATAATATATGTTTCAGAACGTACGAACACCAGTATGAGGGACAATACATTATGTATAGAAACAAAAAATATAAAACTGAGGTAAGAATTATTGTATCATAATAAATTGGCAGCATTATTTCTTAACACTGCTTAGGAAATAAAGTCATCTCTGCAGGCTTTAATACGACAGGACAATAATAAAAATGTTTACAAAAACTCTTCAGTCAGATTATTGACTTTTACTGTTCTAAAAAGAAGTTTACTTAACTACATGTATATTGAAATGTATAAAAACTGCTGTGAACATTATAAACCGCTTTCAATCATTTCTGAAAATCTAGGTACAGATAAAAACAAAGCGTTGCTGCCAATACTCATATCTCGGATGGTTTTGTCAAAACGAACCGTATTGTAACTGTGGAGTTGCTGTGAGGGTCGGAAGAGACGTTTTTGTGCTTGACAATTGCCAACACACGGGCATTAGTGATATTGGATTCAAATTGTGTGAAGATAAAATTTTAGAAAGAAAGGTGACGAGGGATGTAGGCGGAAGAACTTTTTATGTAAGTTATAACGATTTGAGTTAATATGTGTCTGAAAATCAGTGTCGATTAGAAGTAACAAAACTATATGGTAAAATAATTTGAGGGTGAGTGATAACATTTAAAAGTACACAAATTAGAAATGAACGTAAAAAGACTATTCTGATTTTAAAAAGTAATGAAAGAAGCGATAAGCACCATTCGCAGTTACGGACGAACAAGCCCGCATACCTGTTGATAAAATCATTAGAAAGACAAAATATTTAGTATTCTATTATTTGGTTTTTCTTAACTATGTTTTATATTACACCTGTTTTCGTTAGTGTATGGTATCTAGAAAACAGGTCAGGAAAGTTACATTCAGTTTGCACAACCTAATCTTACAGCCAGCAAAAAAGAGCATACATTTTTAAAATAGTCAACAAAGTCAGTAGACAAAATTTTAAATACAACTTGAGTTAATTGCTTGTTTCTTTGAACATTTATTTTCGTTGACATTATATGCGAAAACGACATACGCTCATAGAAGACGAATATATAAAAGCTAAGCTTTACAATACGACTGGCACTGGTACGTTATCTTTTTCAAGTTTACAATAAATAAAGAAATGAAGAAAAAAGATTTTACATCAACAAATGGTGGTCCTTGACCTACCTATCTCAGTAATTTCGAAGATCCTCGGTTATTAGGATGCTACTATGGCGTATGTAAAACTCTTGAAGAAGGTAGGACCAGTGAACGGCAGATAAAAATAAGTGGCAAAAGTTATATTCACTAGTTTTAAAGTACTTTAAAGTGTTTTAAAATACTGACGTGAAATAACAAGGAAAGAAACAGATTCTTCATTGTTCATGTATAAACATCTGAAACAATTGCCTTGTTCTTGCGGCTTCAAAGAATTACGCATTATTTTGATTTTACGAAAGTCTACAAGTAAATTAAGTAGAAACTTGGATTTCCGTTTACTGTCCGCTGCCGTATACTGCTAACCTTTCAAAATACGCCTTAATCTCACAAGCCCTTTCCTTCAAAGGTAAATATGCCATCCGGCACAAGAGTGATAATAAAAACAGATGGCAGCTTCATGGACTTTTTTGAAGTTGATATTGAACCATCACTAGGCGATTTCAATGAGACGGAAGGGCTTTGTGGTGTGTTTGACAGCAATATGAACAATGATGGAGATTCAAACATCAAACTATGGAGGTAATTATAAACGAACTAGTCTGAAGTAAAATCAGTCTTTTATATTCAAATATTAACAAATGAAATTACTCTTACTATAGACAGTTTTGTATACCTCTAAAACTTAAAATGCTTTCTAAAGACAAATTATCTTTTTCGATACAGAAACTGTAATAAACAAACATTTCTACGAGTTTGACTCAGTTTCAACTACGGAACAAATAGCCACCGACCTGTTATTTCACTGCTAATAAGTTTCCCCAGTCTCTTTCTTGAAATATACAATGTAGTTGAATGCCAATATTATACTTACCCTTTCTGAAAATCTGATTACAAAGACTTTATTTGACAAGTAAGCATATACTTCGGGTATTTATTTTATCTGTTATATTCCAACTGCCTCAGATTCTGTAATCCCTTGTGTCCGTACATATTTCCCGATTTATTCTGTAAAATTTGTCTTTAAGTCGGTTAGAAATTAGAAAATTATTCTTTTAATAATAAGTATTTTGTAACATTAATAAAATTATGTGTTCACACCAGTTAAAATGTTTTCTTTTCTAGTGTACCGTTCGGTGAAGATTTATTCAACAAAACAACTTACATAAACCTACAGAGCTGGGGCAATGAAGTGACTCTGTGTTCGTGCGAAAATGGCGATAATGCAAACCGCACATTAAAACCAATATGCAATGCTATCAGTCCTGGACAAATTACTTGTAACTACGATTCTAAGAAAGACGTTGATAATGCAATGTGTTCTCTGGCACGAAGACGAAGATCAATCAGTTATAATGCGTTTAATGGGATAGATAAACATCAGTCGGTTGAAACATCATTTAAGCCAAAGATTAACCCATATTTATATCATATTGTAAGTAAACACATTTTATGCAATATTATGCTTTGTCAACCAAAATTTAAATATTGGTCTCGAAGATGTTAAGCTACCAGTAAAGCATATGCTGAAAGGTATTGTCAAGTAAAGTTTTATTTAGTGGACCAGTAAAATTTATTTCCTTACAAACACTTTTGCACGTTTTGTCAGATTTCTTCGTTAATTATTATTTATGGTATAATAATGCCCATAATGGTTGATATTTGGACATATTAAATACACCACTTCGTTGTATAGTCTACCCAGTGTCAATAACTGAGATTATTACACCTCACGTGATTAGTTTACTATATAGCGTAATGTGACGTCACAGGGAGATAATCGCTACTGTCACATATGCGACAGCATCATGTCACCCTCGCGTGGATCTAAAAATAAATATCTTGGAAATCCGATTGTTTTTCTCTTCTTTAAACATTGAACTCAAAATGTAATGTTAAGCAATTAATTTGGTCATAGTCAAGATCTCTAAAAAAACAAATGTTCGGTGTAATAAAATAAATATCACATCCCATTGGGGGAAACAGTACGAAATGTTAACCCTTGAGAAGGTAATGTCAACCTCGGCTAACGCCTCGGTTGACATTACTTCTCTCGGGTTAACATTTCGTACTGTTTCCCCCAATGGGATGTGATATTTATATATTGTATTCAATCCAACCGATTATTGAAAAAGATACTTACACTTCTCAAGTATTCCACTTTTACAATAAGGTTTATAATGTTCACATGTATCTTATTATTTTATTATAGTTTAAGCACTTAAGTATGATTTCATGCCGAAAAGTAAAATCATAAATTATAGTATTTAAGTTTAATGCACATAATACGTTAATTTAAATTTAAAATACGATTGGGACTGCTTTCTAACTAGTTCCGTCGTAGCTTTTTATACAACTTAACAATCTATCTTTTTGGTGCTTTTCGGTTATTTTTGTTTAATAATAACATACTCTGTCATCTAAGTTTAAATCACATTTTGATTTCTAAGGCTAATGGGTTGACTCTTAATGAACATTAATTTGCATTGTTATGCGTAATTTGTCTGTTACTCCGGTGGTATAGACACAGGGCTTTTCTTCTTCTCATAACGGCTGTTATGGCTCATGCAACGCGGAAATGAGCTCTGAATTTCGGTTGTATGGATAGAGGGCTATTCTCTTTCAAAATGTTGGGTTGATCCTAAAAAGACATAAATAGCATTATTTATAAACGTACACTAATATTTTCAAATAAAATAAACAGACTTCACTTCGCAGATAAATTCTACTTAATCTGAAAAGGTTTCTTAAGCAACAATCAAAACAAAGTGTTTAATCAACTTAACATCAGAACACAAAAAGCGTTCCTTTCCAATTACCGCTGTTATATGCATTTCCATTACTGCTCATGAACTGGTTTAATCAAACCGAGCCTGCAATATTATCATATTTGTCGTGTTTGGTGGCTTTTAAAGTTCCATTTGAATCCATTTTTATTTATTTTAAGTTTACTGGTCGGAATCAAAATTCTAAGTAATTTCTTCTGGAAAGGAACTGGTAATTTAATTGTTTATTATACACTAATAACCTATCAAAATGATTGCGACAAAATTGTAAATGAATTAACAATCTTAACAAATCAGAATTTAATGGTTTTTGCCACGAATAAACTAAGGTTGTTGTGGATCTCAGCCTCTGGACCTTATCCACAATCACTTGTCACGATCGAATCTTTAGATTACATTGTGGCTTCAAAGTCCAAAATCCACATACCTCATTTAGTATCGATATCATTTAACAATTTATCTGTCTTACATCTTAAAGAGTCTTTGCTCGAAAAAATGCTTTTACCGCTTACTTGATTAAATTATAATCTTTGTTATTTATGTTAAAACGTTATTTTTAATAGCTTGTGTCATCGAAATACCTTTTCAAAATGTATAATATGAAAACCTATTCTTTTTATTTAAACCCAAAACACAATTATATTAAATTCTTAAACGAAATGCTCAAAATTCACTTTATAGCAGACTGACGGAGTAAACAGATTACATCATGTCTTTTTGATAGCAGGTTTTATCGGACTTAATCGAATGAGTCTTTAAAGGCTCCGAATAGCAACAAGAACATTTTTACCTAGTCCACTATAACCTGTGATAAAAACCATGTTTTTATACGATACAACGGACATTTTATACTATACTGTAAAATGAATACCCCAATGATATATTTCCTGCTTTTTAAATTTTGCCTTTGGCTTTGTCTTTGATATGCAGGATTACTCTGATCCCTTGTCGAAATTCCATTCTGTTTAGTTCTGCCCATTGTTTTCTCGTTTAGGGCAAACTCATTCTTTTATCTGGGGACCATACGCCGCTGAACATGGAATGGTATTAATCTGAAAATACCGCATTGAAGGTTACGTGTTCATCGCCATATGCATAGCATCGTTTGGTATGGATCCAAATTGTACTATTTATTGGTGTAAATATTGAGTTGTGTTCAACCCGGGGCTAAACGGTGTGTGCAGTAATATGCATTTCAATTACTGCCCATAAACAGGCTCAATCAAACTAAGCCTGCAATATTTTCATATCTGTCGTGTTCGATGGCTTTCAAAGTTCCCTTTTCATGTATATCTATATACTCGTATTTGAATTTTGATACAACTTCTAGAGAAAGCAACGAAATGTGTTCAACAATGAAACAGCCAGAGAAGAGTGTCAGAGACTGATGAACACCCCGAACTTCCAGTATTGTTCAAAGATAAAAGACATCGCCGCTGATACATATGTAGACAACTGCGTTTTAGATGCATTGGTAAGAACTAAATAACGTTAATTTGAATAAATGATTTTCTATTTTTGCAAAATGATCTTCTCACTACTGTCGGGTATTATAAATGAGTTGTTTTACTTTTTTCAAGTTATTAACTAATGTTTTAGATCATCTTGCATTTTATTATCGTGTAAATTAGACAACGAATGCACTGTATAACCCATGCTCTCTTTTCCTCTACTTTTTTAAGTGGGAAGGCTGTGTCGTTGGATGTGGCCATTTATAAATTTTGAAAGAGCTGTCTTACTTTCAAATCCCATTCTGAAAAAAAAAAACTATTCTGTATTAGTTCACATTGTGATAAACACAAAACATCATTTTAAATGCCAACATGAGTAATATGATACTGACAACAATTTATTGTGTCATCGTGACTTACATATGTAGACTTTATGAGATATTAGTAAAAGGGTGTTTATCCTTCAATTTCCTGGTCGCTTCCTTGTCGCGTAAACCGATGACAATCATTGATTTCCCATTTAGTAGTTGAAAAATCTTTACACAGTATACAAAATGTCAACATTTTCTTGTCATAATCATTATACTCACGTGGGAATTTAAAATTATGTTTTGTATTGCTTAGTTTTTGTGAATTTATGTTAATAGAGTTTTAAGGAATTTCTAGATCTCACGTTTTTGTTAATTTTTCTAACGTGTCTTACCATATTCAAGATAAAGATACATTAGTAACACTCATTTGTGCAATGTTTCATTTAACGGCATATTGCCGTTATTGAGATTTCGATATTTTTTTCTTTTTAAAAATGAACGTGCTAGGGAGGAGTGTGGTAAGCCCTTAAATATAGACCAAACAAAATATTTACGAAAATAGACCTGATGGAACAACAATGACAAAACAGTTTTTATAGTTCATAAACCTCACATCTGCTCCAACATTTTCTCATGTTGATAGAAAAGTACACGAGTTCTCGCTAAAATAGCTCCAGTAACACCCCAATACATTTTCGAAGAAACATTTTTAGATGCTGAATCATTGAAAACTTGGACAACAGCAGTCTCAATAATTCGACGGCAAGCACAGACCCATTATCATACTGACTTTTTTGTTGTCTGTATTTACGTCTCAAGCAGTTACGATCAAAACTGTGGCGGAAATCGACCCGATTTAAATTCTGTTATTTTTCACTCCCACGTGAAAATTTCAACACTGGTATGTTCAAATGTTGTTATAAAACATAAATAATGATAAAAGTAACAATAAAATGACGAACATTCCACCAAATAACTTGTTAAACCCAGCACGTTATATGCCGTTTACATATTGATACGAAAACCAGCTACATGTAACCAATAAAAACGTTTCCTTTTATTCAAACATATTTTTACAATGCGGGAGGCTGTACGCGGAGAAATACTCATAACGTACTCTTATTTTCTTATTTATCATGTTCGATGGTTGTCAAAGTTTTTTTTTCCATCTGTTTAGATACCCGCCCCGTTATATTAAGTTTCAATCGCATCTTTAATAATGTTGTGTAAACTACCTTGTAGATAGTTATACTTTCTTTTATTCATCAAAACCTTTATCCATAAGTTGCTTTGTATTGACCTTAGCAAGAATTTCCGCAGTACATATTTCAAGCTGGTAAGATGAAGTTTATCGATAAACGTGAGTCAGGTAAACTTTAAGCGCTGTAATCGAAATTTGTTGACATGGGTGGAGGTTTAAAAGAGTTTTTCATAAAAAACGAAACCGTTATTTATAAAGGATTACATATATTGATTCTACTTGAATGTGGCTTTTCAGGTATGTAAATTTTTTTAAAGATACATATGGTTTAAGATGCTTTATGGAGCCGCCAAAGTTGCGATTCAAATTCCGATCGCTGGCATATAGACATAGAAGAAAAATTTTCCGCATTGCTTTGAATAGTAACTGGGTTGTGCGCGAAGGACGATAATCGCATATATAGAAAAGTCCTTGTTGCGCACAAATAGTTGTGCTAGGACAGCAGTTACGGTCACCAAACTACCCCAAACCATACCCCAAACTACCCCAAACCACCCCAAACGAAATCCAATATAAGGTTGTGATAATTAAATAAGTCCATATGAAATAAGGACTTGTGAGCTCAAGTTTAAAATCAGTGTCATACGTGTCGAGGTTCACCTCCACAAATATTTTTTCTGGTGGGACAAAGTGGAACGTATTTCTTAATTTTTAAACTTTCACAACAACAACTTATTAAAACTACCCCACAACCGCTAAATTATCAAAAATTATCCACATGGCCTTTAATCCTAACCGGTAGAGGGCATGTATTGCAAAGCTATAAGCTATTTGCTTGTTTATGAAAGGGACATTCCTGATATGCAAAAATGTATTTCGTTTGCTGTTTGCTTTATAAATTGTTTTATGAACAACACGCATGTAAATGTCTAAACATCTTGATTATGCAGTTAACCAATTCAATGAAATGGACAAACGTGCATACTGAAGGATTAAGGATGAGCTGTATACGATATATCGAAGTAAACCAGCCTCTGATGGCAGAATCGTTGGAACAACTGAAGAGACTGGAAAGAAATTCTAACAATGAACAAGATCAACAAAGCAATTTGGTCTTGGATCCTCTCATAACACCGGAGTTTTTACAAGATGTCAAAAATGTTAGCTGTCCTTATGAATGTAATGGTCAGGGTAAATGCTTCGAAGGTATATTGTATTTTCTACTAATGATAAAAGGAAAAACAATGTCATATTTAAACACAATCTAAATGTGTCTGCGTTATCATACAGGGACAATGTAGCGTAGTAAGTAATTAAATCCCAGGTGTATATCAAACGAACACTGATTAAAGTTTCTAAGTAGATTTACTTTTCCGTTTCTAAAGTTACTAGATCAAATATTAAAGTTTTAAAGTTCTGCACAGTTTCTCTCATAAGTAAATAAACTAACAATAATTTCTAGCATGTATCTTGACTGACATAAGTTCCCCTTATAATAAATTTAGTAATTTAGAGTTCCCCTTGCCAAAAGAGTTCTAAAGTGAATTCGATTTGCCTTCCTTAGCCTAGCTTTTATTCGAAATCCCCGACATAGGCGTATAGTACCCGAATGAATCATTTTGACAAGATAATAGCGTTTCGGGCGTACTTTCTGTCATTTACTCAAGATGCATGCGTGTATACATGGTTTATATTAATAATAAAATGACATAAAAGCAATTAGTAAGTCACGTATACATAAACATGACCTCCGACCAAAAGTGATTTGACAGTTTGATTAAAGACGCATGTACTTTTCATATAACCTTATAGATGGACACTTTTAAGCTTTTTAAAAGAAACCTAATAAAATAAAATCCTAAAAACTTTTTAAGAATATTACGAAATAACTTTTAAATTTTAGAACACATAAATAAAATATAATATGATGCGGCAAATTATAAGTATAATTTCCCCATTACATTACAAATCCCTTCCTTTCTTTTCCAAAAACAAAAAAAAAAGATATTTTGTGTCAGGAAGGAGAGATCTAAACGATGATTAAATGAGTACTTTATCGATGTCCCTAATTGCAATTAATTTTTTTTTTTGACACTTATGAGTACGTCCGTTACTCAGAGATTTTAACAATGAGAATTTTGATTATCTAATAATGATATGATTTGTTGATTAAAAGTACCGGAAAACATAATTGCTAATTAATTAAATGGTTCGAGTATAAATGTACAGCAAAGTTAGTCAGCAGTATCACTCTCGGAATAGGAATTACCAAGTAAGAAAAGTAAGAAATTAAGTAAGTACAATTTCGTTTATCATGTTTTTGCGTTAAATCTTCTTCTAAATTTAATTAATAAACTTTGTACTTAGAATTTGAAAGAATTTGAATTAATTTTGGAATTTTAATTTTCCATACCCGTAGCGTAGATACTGCTAAATGTAAGAATCGTTTACAACGTAATTTTTAAAACAAATCAAATAAAGCCTGAAAGGGAAATACATGGTAAATCAAAAACAGCATGAAAATATTAAAACCTGAAATAAAACAAGCACACAGAAACAAAGCATCTAAATTATGAAATATTTCTAACGCACAGAACACTAAATCATTTAAACTTCAGTATTTAGTAATTATAAGTCCGTTTAACACAGAAAAATTCAAGAATTGGTTTGCAATAAATCCATTTTTCGGGTAACACAATAGTAAAATTATTCCATTCTATAGTCCCATTTAGAATATTTTGATTAACACAAGAATTTCTAAAATGACACAAATGAGTCCAATTTCATAACATTCCAAGTTTAACAACACAAAAGGAGTAAAATGTCATGGAAAGTCACACAATCCACGGTACTGTTGTGTTCTGTGTTTCTGTGCTTTTTCTTCTTATGTACGATTTTTCTGTAAATTATAATATAAATTAATGTTAAAGAAAACGTCATAATGTTAAAGAAAACGTCATAATATACCATAACATACATATACAATAACATGAAACAAAAGGAAAAATTGATTTTTCCGATTTCCTTCATATTTCACGGGGGAAAAACAAAAAAAAAAAAATGTACTAGGTTAACGGGAGAAAAAAAACAAAAGAAAACAAAACGAGATATTGATAGTTCCAGTTTCTTTTACGACTAAGGAGTTCGCCAACGAGTTACCTCCCGTGTAAATGAGACTGGTCATCACTGAACGGGGATAACGTGAAATATTTCAGGAAAGCGGAGATCTTTGTTTAACAAGAAATAAACAAACATTTAACGACCCTAACCCTGAATATATGAAATAGAGTAATTGGAAAACGTGTAGTTTTTTTTATGACGAAACAACCGCAGCCCATTGATAGTGAAAAAAAAAATGAAACAACCGCGCCCAATTAAACAGTGATATTATCGGAACAAAACTGAGAGTTTTTGCAATTATCTACATCGCGGACAATTGACAGTGAAGTTTTTCGTAATGAGAGAACGTGAAAGTGTTTTTATGACATTTTAAATTCAAATTTAGTGAAGCGATAACAAAGCTGAATTTTGTAAAACATTATGAATTTTTAGAAATGAATTTATAAAATTTTTTGTAGAAAACTAAAATTGGAACTTATCAATCATCGTAGCCACTGTCGGAGTCGCTGTCGTTGTTGCGGTTTCTGACTGTATGTAGTGGCGGCAACCCTTGTGTTAGGAGAGCTTCTCGGTAAAGACGCTCGTGAATCTTCGGACTGGCGTAAAAACTCATGTGTAGACCCCGGATGATGGCTGGAATCCTGTCCGCCGTGAAGAGATTCTCTGGCAGATTGTTTTCTGTCCAATGTTGGGAAGCCTGGTATTTGAACAGGCTCAGAAGAAAGTCGTCTTCCCTGATTTCTCTAAGCGTCCTCTGGAAGATAGGCCTCCATAGATCTAAGACATCTTCTGGATGTAACGAAGGGTGTTGACCTTCCCGGATGACTTTCTCTTTCACCAAGGGGTAGATGAAGTTCGTCACTAAAGCCATTATTAGTCTGTTGAAATAATCCGGATGAAGCATGTTTGGTTGATGTTTGGTTGATGGTTTTCCGAGGAAAGTCCAACAAGTGGTGAGGATGATATTGGGGGAGGTTAGTGTTAAATAGCCGTTTGTCTAAGAAGTGCAGACGTGGATGAGTCTGGTCATGTTTGACAGCTATTTGAATGATGATGATCGGCATTGTCTGTTACACGGTGGAATAACGAAGAAGAGGTTTGACAGTAGATTGGCGACCGATTTCATTTATCAAGTCATAACGTTTATTGTGTTGTGGTGTTGGTGTTTTTGTCAATGTCACGATGTTGATCTACGATGATGTCACGCTGACAGTGATACTGATCTAGTCAATTGAAGCTGTACCCAGGGGTGGGTACATGCGTGCGCCGATGTAGTTGGCCGGCGTCGCGATGACAGGGTGATTAGTTGGCGTATAAACGTGGTTTGGTGTAACGTCCGTCTTGATGGAGCTGCTGAACGATTCGGGTTTATGATTGGGTGGGGCTGAGGCGACCAATGGGAACATCGTGTCTTCCTCGCGGAGGGTGCTCATGCGTACTGCCGGGTAGCCTGTCAGTGCACTAGTATTATGTTTCTGCTCGTTACTTTTGACAGTTCGGTACTTAGAAGTACATTTGCGGATTTTGACATAGAAAATCACCACGGCAAGAATACTCAAGACAGCTAGTGCAATTAAAACGTATCGCCAGACGGGCCAGACATTGGTTGTGTCATCAACAGGCAATTCACGTAAGTGTTGTAATTGATCTATTAATTGTGACATAGGAATTTCTTGTAAGTTATTTAATTGCTTTGGCATGGAAATGTTAATTGAATTTCCGAAAGTGTTTTGAATAGGTTTCCAAATGTTTATTTTCGTAATGTTAGGAAAGAAGGAAAGATCGTTTGTATCATTAATTGATTGTTTGCTTGATTTAGAGAACCATGCGTTCAAAGTAAGGTGTTCATTATAAGCTCTACAGTTCATTTGCAATTTAATGAAGTCCATTGGGGGACGAACAACCAGCTCCGACTGTTTCTTATCGATTGTGTAACAAATGACCACAAATCTTAGGGGTACATTATGAATTCGATAAACGTTTAAATTGCCATCTAAATCTAAAAGTGGAATATGAACGAGTATGGCTATTTGGTTTTCATATAGGAAAGTGTCGCAGGATAAGATACGGTAGAAGTCCCACAAGTTGGTATCAATGTCTGCGGGTAGGATGTAGGATGGGGGGACTTGGGTCATAATTTCCTTCAATAAAGCTTTCAAATTTAAGGGTGTGATTGTACTTGGGGACAATCGTGACATAGACAACATGTTAAGTTGACGTTCAAAGTGCTGTAGGTAGAACTGGGCATGGCGGGTTAGGCTCTTTATTTCATCTATAATTAATTGGAGGTGATGGTACGTGAGGGTGTATTGTTGGAGCTGGGCAATTTGTTTTTCAAGTTTTCCTGTCATGCGGTTCATTTTCTGATCAAGATCTCCTAGCGCAGATATTATACTATTTATGGCCTGTCGGTTTTGTGATATGTCATTCCTTGTTACATTGAGAATGGACAGGTTTGATTCAAGTACATGTAATATGGACCGTTGAGTTTTCTCAAGTCGTTTAACGCTATGTTTGAGAGCTGAGACCTCAGAATCTTCAGCTGTGCCAAACACAAACTTAAAGAAGCCCGATAAGGGTAACAAGGTCCTTTTATTACGGTTATGTAATGGTTCAAAGTCTATGTAGCTTTCTAAAAGCTGCTGATGGGTTGCGCGTAGGAATTGAATTTCGCCCTTAAGGTTACGTAGGGAGTCGGTAAACAGGGATGTTTCCAATTCTTGACCAAAGGGACGATGGGTTGGGTCGTTTTCAGTGGGATATGAAATGCTCGCAATGCGTTCGGCAGAATCGATAGTATTTATCATCTTCTCTAGGGCGTTCTTAAATAAAGAGACGTCCACAATAAGTGCAAGTTTCCATTGGGATTTAGTAGTGGTGATTTCATTGACTTTTTCAAAAATCACATTCTCATGTACTTCTATAGCACCGAGATAGCCAAAGAAACAAATTAACATAATAAGCCGCATGGCTATACGCCTCTGAAAATATACAATAAGCCATGCTGTAATAAATATCGTTATTCTGTTGAAGCGCAAGGCGAGATGATGCAACACTTATAACATATATTTACACATTTAAAGCCTACAACAATGCTTAAACATAAAACTGGCTACGTCATATGATTCTACTCGTAATCATAGCAATTTCGCCATATGATTCTACTCGAAGTCATATAATTAAGCAAACAAGGTGATGTACAAATAATATTATCAAACGAATCTATTTACAATGGAATGGAGCTCACCCCTATTCCATGTGAAGTCATTTTAAGGTTTGTCAACAACAACGTATAGCGTTTCTCTCAACTCTATGGACTTTGCAAATTAGAACAGTATCATCATTTTTTTCAGTCAGTTTTTATATATTTTTTTTCATTTTTTTTTTCTTTAATTTAAAAGAACTTTTGTAGTAATCCTTGCATTAGGTTAGCATTGTTTTTCAATAATCCTTGCATAAGATCCGAGTTACTGCGTTCCATATGACCTAACAGTAATTGTAGACATTTCTGTTTGTCATTTTCTTGGTTATCAGTAAACTTATCGGGGGCTGATTTATTCTCTTCATTAAGCAGAGAAGTTGAACTACCTATTGGACATGAATTTGCTGAAGCAATGTTTGTTGGGGTTACTGATTCTGTAATAACACCTATTTCTAAACTATCTTGATTAACAGTTTCAGGAGTGTCAGGCAAGGAGTCAACCTCCATACCGTCAGTATCTATAGAGTCTGCCGACTGCGACTCGTCAGTGCTTTCTTGAAATTTCTCATCCAGGTAAGCAGAATGATCGGATTTTGCTTCCATAACAGATTTATCATTGCTAGAATCTTCAACAAATGAATTCGTTTCTTGTGATGTTTCACTGTCAGAATTTTCATTTGAAGAATTTTCTGTCTGTGAACATTCTGAATCATGTACGTTATTTTGTCCCTGATTGCGTTCCCTCAAATGTTTACGTAATTGAGCTAATGGAATATAATCTTCTGATGAGGAGTCTTCGCGTACTTGTCTTATTCTATTTGTACTTTGCGGTAATATACCGGTATTTTGATTGTTTGGTGTTTCAGCATCAGAAGCATCTGACTCATCATAGCTACTAGTACTGTCATCAGGCGCAACGACATAGTTTGCCTTTCGTTTAGGGTAACCTGTAACCGGTCTACGTTCTGGCCATTCAGTGATATTAGCCAGCCTAATTTGATCGGCATGTACTTGAACAACAGAATTGTCTAGCTGATTCTTGATCAAGTAGGTAACAGGGCCCTTTTGTTCCATTATTCTGTAATGGGATTTCCAGCGGTCTTCAAGTTTATTTTTCCTTTGAAAATTTTTGTAATAGACAGGATCATTAATTTCGAATTTGATATCCTTAGCTTTTTTGTCAAATTGCTGTTTGTGCTTTCTTTTTGAATGTTTTAAATGTCTGTAAGCCAAAAGAAATGATTTATGCTGTTCTTGTAAAGCAATTTTATGGTACTCTTCACCATGATATTTAGCCCTAGGGCGAAGTAGATTGTCAATGGGTAGAATAGGATCTCTGTTGTATACCAAATAAAAGGGGGAGAATTTTGAACTTGAAGAGACATTGTGCCTGATTCCTGCTAATGACATATTGAGATGAATGTCCCATTCTCTAGTGTTACCCTGAACTCGTTTCGCTAAAATGTCATGTAACACCCTATGCATTCTTTCTTGTTTAGCATTACTTTCTGGATGGTAAGCTGTGCATGAAACATTATCAATGTTTAATTCTTTCAGAACCTCTTTGAATGCCGAACTAGTGAACTCAGTCCCTCGGTCATGAATGATTTGCAACGGACAGCCATATCTAGGATAAATCTCGTTCAAAAGTAAGTCTATTATAGTATTTGTACTTTTATCAGGGGCAGCAAATGCCTCTGGGTAACCACTGAACATATCTATAAAACAGATTATGTACCTATTGTTACTAAGTGTTTGTTCATAAGGCCCGCATACGTCTATTGAAACTATTGCAAATGGAAAAGGCGCAATATTTGTTTCCCTTAGTGGAGCCTTAACCCTAGTAAGATTTCTAGTTTGACAGTCGACACAGGTCGAGACATATGCTTGAAAATCTTTGAACATATTTGGCCAAAAGTACTTAGTTTTTGCTGTGGCAAACATGCGCTGAGTGCCCGGGTGTCCATTGTTATCATGATATTGTTTGATGACCAATCCCTTTAAATGAGCGGGGACATAAAGTCTCATGATAGGTTCTTCATCAGGATTTGATAAGTAATACAATACTTGATCGACTTCTAAGTATTTCCTGAACTCAGCTTTACTAGGATCCCCATGCTTAAGTTGATTTTTGATTTGGACAATTGTAGTATCTTTCTGTTGCTCAAATTGTAAATTTAATCCCTCAATTTCAGCCACAGGCTCCACAAAAGAATCCTGTTTTTCATACTCTTTATTAGCTGATTGTTTAGGATCAATGTCATTAGAATTTATAGCCTCAATCTTTTTGATAGATTCAATTGTCTTAACAGATTTTGCGTTTGTTCCAGAAATTTTGTAAGTATTATCATGTATTTCCGGTTCAATGTCAAAATCAGACTCTGATTGTATCGTTTCAGACTCGGGCGGCCTGGAGAAGAAGTCAGCGATTACATTTGTTTTTCCTGGAAGATGCTCAATCTTACAGTTGTAACCACTAATAGACAATGCCCATAACTGAATTTTCTTATTTTGCATTGGAGAATCTAATAAATGTTGCAAAGGCTTGTGGTCAGTCATGATTCTAAATTCTGCATTATGCAAATAATGATCAAGTTTTTGTAGAGCATAGTGAATACTGAATGCCTCCTTTTCAATTGTGCTCCACCTGCGTTGAGTGTCACTGAGTTTATGTGATAAGAAATAAATTGGTCTTTCATTATTATCATCTGCCTCAGGCAAATCAGTTTTCTGTGTTAAGCAAGCGCCAACATGGGTATCTGAAGCATCTACATACAAGATGTAAGGCTTGTTTATATCAGGGTAAGCTAAAGATGGTATTGCAGTTAGTTGTTCTTTGATCTTATCAAAACTATCTTGACATTCTTGAGTCCAATTAAAATGTACTTTTTTTCTAGTTAAATTAATCAATGGTTCTGCTATTTGTGAAAATGAGGGTATGAAGCGTCTATAAAAACTTGCTGCACCTATGACTCTACGAACGTCTCTTACATTTTTAGGAATAGGGAGTGACCTGATTGCTTTGACCTTGTTAGGGTTGGGTCTGATGCCATCCTTGTCAATTATGAAACCTAGGTACTCAGTCTCAGACTGTAAGAATTGGCACTTCTTTAACTTAAGCTTTAAATTGTGTTCCCGTAGCCTTTGGAAAACGATATCTATATGGCGCTTATGTTCTTCGAGCGTGGAACTTCTGATTAAGATATCATCTAAATATGCGACAGCAAAATCTAATCCCTCTAAGACTTGTGCCATAAGTTCCTGGAAGACCCCCGGGGCCGCCAAAAGACCAAATGCCATCACATTGAATTCGTGTAATCCTCTAAAAGTGGCAAAAGCGGTCTTTTCTTTGTCTGATTCTTCAATTGGCACCTGCCAGTATGAACTTCGTAAGTCTAGTGATGTAAAGAATTTTGCATCTCCCAAAGTGGCCAAAATATCATCAATAACTGGCAAGGGATATGAACATGGTTTAGTAACCTTATTTAATTTTCTAAAATCTACACAAAACCTCTTGCTATTATCATTTTTCTTGTGAACCAGAACCACCGGACTAGCATACGCGCTGCGCGAGGGTCTAATGACATTAGCCTCTAACATTTCGTCAATTGCGTCACTCATAATTTTTCTGTCATTTAGTGGTACTCTGTAAGGACGTTGTTTTATTGGTTCGTGATCGACTGTAGGTATTTTCATTTTAACCGTACTAGTTTGAGTGAGCTCTGAGTCATTATTTGCAAAAATGTCCTGATTTTCTAAGACCAAGCCTTTGACATAATCATAGTGCTCCGGGGGTGTTTTTATCTCGCTTAGATCAATTTTTGATTTTTCGTTTAATGTCTTATCTGATAAATCATTGGTTGTACTTTTGACAGATGCTATGTTTTCTTCGCTAATTTGTTCAATTGTTGCTATGGGGCACCCTTGTCGTAAACGCATTGTCCTATTTGTACTATTTACAATCATGACAGGAAATTGTCCATGTCCCCTTAATTTGAATACTGAATTTGTCACTACTAAGCCCGGTTCGGTACTAAAATAGCCATTTTCGACACTCTTCAATTCGTATATTTTTGATTTTTCAAATTTGCTATTTTTATTTAATTTTCCATTTACAATATGTACACTTTGGGGTTTTATAACTGTGCTTTTCTGAAGCCTAACAACTGAATTTATGTGAATATCCTCTTCTAAGGAGACATACGTATCATGAACCCTGAGGCATCCGAGGTCAAAATATAATCTTACCCCGTTATCTATAAGCCAATCTCTTCCTAAAATTGCCCTTCGATTCATGTTTGATACTACATAAAATTTATGCTTCAGTAAAACACCGCCAATTTTGAAAGGAATTTCTACAAACCCTTCTACATTCAATGCATTTCCCCCAACCGACTGCAAGGATATATTGTGATTTCTTTTTAATTGGTATTTCTTTTTAAATAAATTAAAAGTGCGGCGGTTTATTAATGAAACTTCCGCTCCAGAATCTACAAGTGTTCTAATTTTATATTTTCCTACTCTTATACTACATGAATTTGGATTACCTGCTAACGCTATATTATATGTTGACAAACCGTTTTTCCTACCATCGACTTCTTTATGACAGGAATTAATTAGTTTAAAGGTTGAGTTTTGTTTGATCTATTTCGCGGTGCGCTTCGGCATTCTCGCCATAAGTGTCCTAATTTACCGCAATTCCAGCAGTCCATTTTACTTTTCCAATTATTTGAAGTAGATTGTGTATTTCCTTGAGATTTTTGCCAGTTCATTGTTTGATTTGTTTCGGCCGAAACTGCTTGAATACTTTTCAAACGTGTTCTGCAATTTTTAATGTTGTGTCCTATCTTCTGACAAAATTGACATTTTTGAGGCCTAACATGATCGACGTCCATAGGCTCGGGGGCAGAATTACTTTGTGAATCACTTGACGTGCCAAATCTTAATTTGAATCTTGCTCGCAAATTCTGTTCGTTTTTGGCTGAATTGATAGCGGCTTCTAGCGTATTTGGGTTATCACGCATTACCTTCATTTTTAACGAATTTTCAGCTAACCCATCAATAAAAATGCCTATAACTTGATTTTCTATAATATCTAGATTTGCTTGCTGATTTTGGTCTGGTCTCGGTGTTACATAAGCATCATCTATTAAGGATAATAATCGTTCTGCATACGAAGCTATATTTTCTCCAGGTTTTTGTTTGACATTTCTTAATAAATAGGCCGCATGTTGCGCATCTTGAACTTCTGCGAAACTAGTTGTTAATGCATTTTTTAACGCTACCCATGTACAACCTGCGTTGTCATTAATGAACCTTAATGTAAAATCTGATACGGGTCCTACTGCGGTCTGATAACAAACCATTTTCTTTCTTTCATCATCTAAGCCTGTTAAAACTGCATATTTTTCAATTGATTTTATCCAAGATTTAAATTCTTTAGCATTTCCATCAAATTTAGATACAACTTGCCCTACGCCTTGAGTTCCTACTGTGGTGGAAACATTTCTTAATTGAGTTGCCAGATCTTCAAAAACTCGTTCAATATTATTAGCTTCAGCCATTATGAAAAAAAATTAAATGTAACGAGCAAAAAGAACAATAACCAGTTTGCTAACCTTGCTTTTCGGCGTGACGTATGGTGGTTTCTTCTGCGCTGTGTCGTATAGTAGATTTCCTCCTCGTTATGCCGCGACGACCACTAGAAGTAAGATCCTGGCACTGGGCGCCAAAATCGCTCTTGTAGCGTAGTAAGTAATTAAATCCCAGGTGTATATCAAACGAACACTGATTAAAGTTTCTAAGTAGATTTACTTTTCCGTTTCTAAAGTTACTAGATCAAATATTAAAGTTTTAAAGTTCTGCACAGTTTCTCTCATAAGTAAATAAACTAACAATAATTTCTAGCATGTATCTTGACTGACATAAGTTCCCCTTATAATAAATTTAGTAATTTAGAGTTCCCCTTGCCAAAAGAGTTCTAAAGTGAATTCGATTTGCCTTCCTTAGCCTAGCTTTTATTCGAAATCCCCGACATAGGCGTATAGTACCCGAATGAATCATTTTGACAAGATAATAGCGTTTCGGGCGTACTTTCTGTCATTTACTCAAGATGCATGCGTGTATACATGGTTTATATTAATAATAAAATGACATAAAAGCAATTAGTAAGTCACGTATACATAAACATGACCTCCGACCAAAAGTGATTTGACAGTTTGATTAAAGACGCATGTACTTTTCATATAACCTTATAGATGGACACTTTTAAGCTTTTTAAAAGAAACCTAATAAAATAAAATCCTAAAAACTTTTTAAGAATATTACGAAATAACTTTTAAATTTTAGAACACATAAATAAAATATAATATGATGCGGCAAATTATAAGTATAATTTCCCCATTACATTACAAATTTTTCTTGTTTTTTTTTTGTTATTTTGATTAAGTTTTTAAGTTAAATGAATTGGATTTTAGTAAACTAAAGAGATTTTAGAAGAGGCCATGTCTTTTTTTTGTGTTCATGGCTACTACTGCACACCTTTTTTTTGGTGACATTTGTACACACATGTCTTCTTTGCTATACAATAAAATTGACATTATTTCAAGGTTAATAAAAAATTTAAAAACCATCTTTATAAAGAAAATAAAGATTGTTGGATGGCCTTGTCTAAATTGTGTCATAGTAGCATCTTTGTTAATATCCAAGCGACTCCCAGATAGATTAATGTACATTGTAGTTATCCTCCAAGTTTGAAATTTTCTTTCCAAGCAGAATCTGAGGTACTTCCCCCGACCACAATTTTTATGCCCCCGCCATGAAATGGCGACGGGCATTAAGAGTTGCTCCTGTCCATCCGTCCGATATTCTCATGAACGCAACTCCTCCTACACTACTGGTGGGAATTTAATGAAACTTGACCACAATGCTTGGCCTGATATGTTGTTGTGCATGAAGGTGGGGTTTCGCTCTTACATGTTCCGTTCAGAAGTTATGGCCCTTTGATACTTCCATTTACATTAGTTTTAATAGGAGTATATCTAGTGAACGCAACTCCTCCTACACTACTGGTGGGAATTTAATGAAACTTGACCACAATGCTTGGCCTGATATGTTGTTGTGCATAAAGGTGGGGTTTCGCTCTTACTTGTTCCTTTCAGAAGTTATGGCCCTTTGATACTTCCATTTACATTAGTTTTAATAGGAGTATATCTCGTGAACACAACTCCTCCTACACTACTGGTGGGAATTCAATGAAACTTGACCACAATGCTGAGCCTGATATGTTGTTGTGCATGAAGGTGGGGTTTCGCTCTTACATGTTCCGTTCAGAAGTTATGGCCCTTTGATACTTCCATTTACATTAGTTTTAATAGGAGTATATCTCGTGAACGCAACTCCTCCTACACCTCTGCTGGGAATTTGATGAAACTTTAACACAATGCTTGGCCTGATATGTTGTTGTGCATAAAGGTGGGGTTTTGCTCTTACATGTTCCGTTCAGAAGTTATGGCCCTTTGATACTTCCATTTACATCAGTTTAAATAGGAATATATCTTGTTTCTTATATTTCGTGTTAAGCAAAATATGCATTTTGCCCATAACTTGAAAACTACTTGAGATACTGCCTTGAAACTTGAAATATAACATCATAACCAACAAGACCCATAACCCTGCTTCCAATATTTTTCAAATTATGCCCCTTTTTCACTTATATTTTGTGTTAAGAAAAATATACACTTTGCCCTTAACTTTGTGTGGAATGGAGGGATTTCAAAATAACTTGGCACAAATGTTCACCATAACAAGGCGGTGTGTCGTGACAATACCCATGCCTGTAGGTCCAAGGTCAAGGTCACTGTTACTAAAAATAGAATTTTCTTGCAAAATCATGACGCTCTGTAACTTTGTTATTTCTTATTGGATTTTTGAATAACTTGGTATAATTGTTCACCATATCAAGACGGTATGTCACGTACATGCCCAAGCCTTTAGGTGGAAGGTCAAGGTCACTGTTACTAAAAATAGAATTTTCTTGTCCTGGCTGTTACTTTGTTATGAATGGAGGGATTTCAAAATAACTTGGCACAAATGTTTACCATGACAGGGCGATGTGTCGCGTACCATGCCCATGCCTGTCGGTCAAAGGTCAAGGTCACTGTTACTAAAAATAGAATTCTCTTGTCCGGGCTGTTACTTTGTTATGAATGGAGGGATTTCAAAATAACTTTGCACAAATGTTCACAATGACAAGGCAGTGTGTCCGCACAATACCCAAGCCTGAAGGTCCAAGGTCATGGTCACTGTTACTAAAAATAGAATTTTCTTTTCTGGGCTTTAACTTCATTATAAATGGAGGGATTTCAAAATAACTTGACACAAATGTTCACCATGACAGGGCGGTGTATCGCGTATCATGCCCATGCCTGTAGGTCAAGGTCACTGTTTCTAAAAACAGAATTCTCTTGTCCGGGCTGTAACTTTGTTAGGAATAGATTGATTTCAAAATAACTTGACACAAATGTTCATCATGACAAGATGGTGTGTCCCGTACCATGCCCATGCCTGTAGGTCCAAGGTCAAGGTCACTGTTACTAAAATAGAATTTTCTTATCCAGGTTGTAATTAAGTTAGGAATAGAGTAATTTCAAAATAACTTGGCAGAAATGTTCACCATGACAAGGTGGTGAGTCGTGTACCATGTCAATGCCTGTAGGTCCAAGGTCAAGGTCACTGTTACTAAAAATAGAATTGCCTTGTCCGGGCTATAACTGTTTTGAATGGAGGGTTTTCAAAATAACTTGGCACAAATGTTCACCATGAGAAGGTGGTGTGTTGCGTACATTACCCATGCCTGTAAGTCCAAGGTCAAGGTCACAGTTACTAAAACTTGAATTTACTTGTTCGGGCTATAACTTCTTTATGAAGGAAGGGATTTCAAAATAACTTGGCACAAATGTTCACTATGACATTGAATTGCATTACCACCAACTTCACAGACATTTCCGTAATGAGAAGACAACAGTGCCACAAATACAAATAATTTACTTGATCATCAAGTTTATGCATATTCTTATAATTACTCGAACATCACTGTCTTTGAAATGCTATTATTCCCATCATTGCACTTTAGTATCTGAAAACGATGCATAGCGGGGGCATCGGTGTCCTATGGACACATTTCTAGTTTTAAT
>JAZAYU010000412.1:112054-206419 GCA_038501625.1 Corbicula japonica | reverse complement strand
CATTTCGCGGTAAAAATATCATTTTATTGTCAAAATGTGTAATAAAATCATCTCTTAGATGAAAAAATCATAAATAGTTGTAATTTCATTCTAAATATAGTAACAACTAAAATGTCACAAAAAATGACCGAAGGTACCTTTTCCCGTGGCGCGCCCCAATTATGTCACATACCATAACTAAGTGTTATTTTTCCGTGAACATAATCACAAAAGTAATTTACTATACGAAAATATCCAAAGCTTATCTCAATATTTGAAAATTGCCAACTTATCACTTGACGATAATGTATTAAAACAGGTAGTTGTAGAGAGTTCTTAGAGGCTCGAACGGTTTCTGTTATTTATGACATTAAGATCTTGCTAGTTTGCTTCCTTGTGCTCTATTGATATATGAAGAGATATCTAGTAACAACACAATTTGATCGATAGTGATTTTAGCTTCACTTTTGTCTCTGTGGATAAGTGTTTTAAGTTTTTGTATTTTATTGCTTGTAACTCTGCCAAATATGTTGGTGGAATAGAGTAAAGTCATCAAGTCCTTTTGGACACGTTTGTCCCTGCGAACCTACCGGGTCAAAGCCCAAGATAATAAAACTCAGATTAGAGACCAGACTCAAAGCTCAAAAATGTAACTGGCTGAACTGGACAATAGTTTCTCAAACATCGGATTGTATTAAAAGGAGACTAGTTTTGCCGAATGTATGAAAATTATATAACACGTAAAATGTCCATGATGTAGTATTGATATATAACTTACAGTTCATGGTCGTTTGTTCCCCAGCAATTTCGGCTCTTTTCATCTCTTTAATATAAGCACTCGTAAGATCTTCGATATCATTCTCGTCAAAATTCTGTACGTGTTCAGCCAGTATTTGCTCACAATACTCGTAAACTTTGTCGGCGTTGCTCAAATTTTTCTTGGTTTTTAGTGGATCACCCGGGATATATTCCATCCATGGAACAAAGTTTGCCACGCCTGCTGCACTTCTGTAATACACTAAATAGTGAATTATTTATTTAAATGAACACCAAAGTTCAGCAGGTATTTTCCAATTGGTGTTGTTGTTGCGGTTGTTTCTGACATAATGGTTGCTGACCTGTCCTTCTGAACAATAAGATGTTATGTTTTTGGAACTACTACATATAGGTTAAGAGTCGTCTGGTAATATAAATTTGTTAAAGCTTTCGAATTACTAGTAATTGTGTTCAAAATTGAACATTTATGTTATGAACATTTATGATCAAAATTATTTACTTATATTAAATAATCAAATAACAATTATCAATTACATGTTTCATCAGAGAAAACTCTTACAAAGATGTTGACCATCCTTCATTGTTAAACCGAATTTAAATGGATATATACTAAAAGAAATTAGAAACGCAACTTCTTTAAACAAGAAAAATATTTCGTGTCTAAAGAAGTTGCGTTTCTAATTTCTTTAACTATAAATAATATAATTAAAGATATAAGAAACGCAACTTCTTCAAACCCAAAATATATTTCGTGTTTAAAGAAGTTTTTATTTCTTTAAGTATATTTGTAACTATGTATAAAGTAGATTGTTTTCTCTTCTGTAATTAACATAAATTGTCTGAAAAGGTATAATGATAGTGCCTCTAGTTGGGAGCGAACCCGCACCGTCACGGCGACAGCGCCTAGCCCTGCAATTCCTGCGACGCAACCAACTGAGCTAGCCGGGACAACTCCCCCAAAAGCTTGATCGGATAGCCCTGATATATGTAACAATCACTGCATGACATCGGTAACGGTTATTTTACTGTACTGACTACATGTTCGGGGAGACTTTTTACGGCCGCCACACTGCACAAATAGCGCTAACTTATTATCGTCAGTATTGTACTCACTCAAAGTTTTCATCAAACATTTTTATAATGCCCAGAAATCGTTGATCATCGTGTTTGAATCGTCCACTAAAGACAAGCGAACAGATGATATTGGCAATGTGTGTGTTAATTATTTCCTTTGGATCGAACGGACTGCCGTTGTGTTCTTTGATTTCTTCAAGAAATTCCTCTATTTCTTCATGGATCTTTCTTTCTAATTTGGTTTTGCCCATTCCGAAGTCTTTAAGTGTGCTCAATACAAATCGCCGATGCTCTTTCCACAGTTGTCCAGAAGACATGACGAAACCTGCGAATGAAAAATATCAAATTGAAATTCCTCGATTCATCGTTACCTATTTAGTCTTTTAAAACGAAGAAAATACCGTAATAATTCGAATTTAAAAGATTAAACGAAACGAAACGAAAAACGTTTTTACTTCTTTATTAAAACCAGATCCTCTATTTTTGTATACAATTTGTATTAAATTTAAAATAAAAAGAATGACGTACTTAGTTTCCGCGTAGCCTTGTCGGTTAGATGAAGATGTGGTCTGTCTGCAAAAAGATCCCCTTGCTTTTGAAACGCATCTTTGAGTGCTTCATACCCGGCAATCGTAATGGTAAGAGTTCCTCCGTAGTAAAGACTGTAAACATCTCCTAATTGCTTCCGGTATTTCCTCAGAGGTCTGCGAAGATCGTGTTCTAACAGGTGCAGGTGTCCAATAATCGGCAGTCTAAGTCCCGGTGACGGTGGCAAAGGAGGACTGTAGCGCGCAGTGAAAAATATTCGATGTAGCAGTATGCATACTGTGAGCACAATGAAATAGGTTGTTATAGAAAACTGCTGAAAGAAGTTTAAGATTTGCTCCATTACTATTTTACACGAAAAATTATGATCCAGACTTATTATTATATATTCTCAATTAAAAGTCTGTTTTCAAGTATTTAATCTACACTTATTTATACAATTGCATGATGAATTATGAGTAAAGCATTTCATCAGTGACCTTAATGTCACCGGATAAAATACTTTTTGTTTACCCATGTTTCATTGGTCTGATATGAATGACCCGTATAGGCGGGATTTCTAAATCATTATTCTTTCATTTCAGTTAGAGGTAAGCAAAGACTGTCATAAACCGTAATTGTTTGGTTTTCCTATGAACAAAGACGTACTGATGAAATTCGATATTGTGAACATTACCTTAATTACTACGATGTACTAGATAGCATTCTATCCTTTCAAAAAATATCGGCCATTTAACTAACTATGGTGGCTGATTTATGCCATTTCGTGCTTGTGTAATTAAGCCGCGAAATAAAGCCAAGCGAAGAAGACAAAATAATGAAAACAGCACAAAAAGACAAAAAAAAAATAACGCTTAAGATAACTCAAAAGACACTACGCGAAAAGAAAACGAATAAAGAAAACGTCCTTTACAAATCAACGCTATGTTAACATTACTCAATGGCGTGATTTATTGCTTCGTCGTGGCGAAATTTTAAACAAATGAGATGAAAAAGTCACAGAAAAGTTAATCATAACTTATAAGTCTGCATATTGATCGCACTATTTGACCTTGAAGAATGTGTTTCTTTTATCTGGCCGAATGAAAATGATTTTTATTTAATGCAAGACGTCTTCTATTTGTGTCTTTGACGAATCTTGGACATACGGATGCAGGTTCAACAATAAAAGTTCAGATTAAATAACAAACGCATGTATCTTTTTATGAGCATTTCATTGCTTCCGCTAGACGGCTAAGTTCTATTATAAAATAAAAATCATTGGGGTAAGTAAGAGTGTGCTCCCCGTTTCAGAATGTTTAAGGGGTAAATTCATGAAGTTTCAAAGATCGCCTATAATTATCTAAAATTTCCAAATGTCATTAACATCGTGAAATGTTTGTTATTTGTCATCAATGATTGTTCTTTTGCTTGAGATTTTAGAAATAAGGATAAACTTAAAACCAAATTCAAACAAGTTAGATTTAGAATTTAATCATTTTAGACAAATTAGATTTAAAATGAAGAATAAAATGCTGCAAAATGTGCCTTTCTTAGATAAATTTCAACACATTTTGGTGGTTTGCAGGGAAGACACATGTAAGAAAATGTTAGAAGGTGAGGAATTGTAAGGATATCATTATATCAACAACAAAACAAAATGAAATGTGTATGTATATTATACATATTTAATGCATATCTCCAAAATTACTGATAACCTAGTATAAGAACCTAGATGCTCCATTTCTTTATTTTATCCCTGTCGTGTTCTTGCTGCTTTGACTCCAATATGTCAACTTAATTTTAGCTATATAAAATGTATAATTTTAGACAAAGTAAACTTGAAGGTGGACCCAATCTCTGATGCCGAAATGGAAGCCGCCACTTATGACGGGAATATAATAGATACATACTGTTACTCAAGAACACAGGGCGATTAAACAGAAGACTAAAGTTTTAGGGAAATGTTTGAAAAAAGTGAAATATGCATATCAAGACTAGCCACAGTTAGAAAACACAGCATCCCAACAAAGCAAAAACGAAGAGACGGAAAGAGAGCATGTGTTTTTAAAAATATTAATTAAAAACAAGACACCACAAACAATTAACGAAATAATGAGAACCCTTGGGGTTACCGCCTTTGGGGGGGGGGTGCAGGGTGCACCAACCTCACACTTGCCCCAACAGGTTCTCATATCAACACACAAGTACAAGTTAACGTTGCTAGGTGAAATAACTCCAACCCTTTGAGATTTCACAGCTATACATCAAACCATCTAGGTTATATACGGTTGTAATGTAATGGGGAAATTATACTTATAATTTACCGCATCATATTATATTTTATTTATGTGTTCTAAAATTTAAAAGTTATTTCGTAATATTCTTAAAAGGTTTTAGGATTTTATTTTATTAGGTTTCTTTTAAAAAGCTTAAAAGTGTCCATCTATAAGGTTATATGAAAAGTACATGCGTCTTTAATCAAACTGTCAAATCACTTTTGGTCGGAGGTCATGTTTATGTATACGTGACTTACTAATTGCTTTTATGTCATTTTATTATTAATATAAACCATGTATACACGCATGCATCTTGAGTAAATGACAGAAAGTACGCCCGAAACGCTATTATCTTGTCAAAATGATTCATTCGGGTACTATACGCCTATGTCGGGGATTTCGAATAAAAGCTAGGCTAAGGAAGGCAAATCGACAATTCACTTTAGAACTCTTTTGGCAAGGGGAACTCTAAATTACTAAATTTATTATAAGGGGAACTTATGTCAGTCAAGATACATGCTAGAAATTATTGTTAGTTTATTTACTTATGAGAGAAACTGTGCAGAACTTTAAAACTTTAATATTTGATCTAGTAACTTTAGAAACGGAAAAGTAAATCTACTTAGAAACTTTAATCAGTGTTCGTTTGATATACACCTGGGATTTAATTACTTACTACGCTACAAGAGCGATTTTGGCGCCCAGTGCCAGGATCTTACTTCTAGTGGTCGTCGCGGCATAATGAGGAGGACATCTACTATACGACACAGCGCAGAGGAAACCACCATACGTCACGCCGAAAAGCAAGGTTAGCAAACTGGTTATTGTTCTTTTTGCTCGTTACACTTAATTTTTTTCATAATGGCTGAAGCTAATAATATTGAACGAGTTTTTGAAGATCTGGCAACTCAATTAAGAAATGTTTCCACCACAGTAGGAACTCAAGGCGTAGGGCAAGTTGTACCTAACTTTGATGGAAATGCTAAAGAATTTAAATCTTGGATAAAATCAATTGAAAAATATGCAGTTTTAACAGGCTTAGATGATGAAAGAAAGAAAATGGTTTGTTATCAGACCGCAGTAGGACCCGTATCAGATTTTACATTAAGGTTCATTAATGACAACGCAGGTTGTACATGGGTAGCGTTAAAAAATGCATTAACAACTAGTTTCGCAGAAGTTCAAGATGCGCAACATGCGGCCTATTTATTAAGAAATGTCAAACAAAAACCTGGAGAAAATATAGCTTCGTATGCAGAACGATTATTATCCTTAATAGATGATGCTTATGTAACACCGAGACCAGACCAAAATCAGCAAGCAAATCTAGATATTATAGAAAATCAAGTTATAGGCATTTTTATTGATGGGTTAGCTGAAAATTCGTTAAAAATGAAGGTAATGCGTGATAACCCAAATACGCTAGAAGCCGCTATCAATTCAGCCAAAAACGAACAGAATTTGCGAGCAAGATTCAAATTAAGATTTGGCACGTCAAGTGATTCACAAAGTAATTCTGCCCCCGAGCCTATGGACGTCGATCATGTTAGGCCTCAAAAATGTCAATTTTGTCAGAAGATAGGACACAACATTAAAAATTGCAGAACACGTTTGAAAAGTATTCAAGCAGTTTCGGCCGAAACAAATCAAACAATGAACTGGCAAAAATCTCAAGGAAATACACAATCTACTTCAAATAATTGGAAAAGTAAAATGGACTGCTGGAATTGCGGTAAATTAGGACACTTATGGCGAGAATGCCGAAGCGCACCGCGAAATAGATCAAACAAAACTCAACCTTTAAACTAATTAATTCCTGTCATAAAGAAGTCGATGGTAGGAAAAACGGTTTGTCAACATATAATATAGCGTTAGCAGGTAATCCAAATTCATGTAGTATAAGAGTAGGAAAATATAAAATTAGAACACTTGTAGATTCTGGAGCGGAAGTTTCATTAATAAACCGCCGCACTTTTAATTTATTTAAAAAGAAATACCAATTAAAAAGAAAACACAATATATCCTTGCAGTCGGTTGGGGGAAATGCATTGAATGTAGAAGGGTTTGTAGAAATTCCTTTCAAAATTGGCGGTGTTTTACTGAAGCATAAATTTTATGTAGTATCAAACATGAATCGAAGGGCAATTTTAGGAAGAGATTGGCTTATAGATAACGGGGTAAGATTATATTTTGACCTCGGATGCCTCAGGGTTCATGATACGTATGTCTCCTTAGAAGAGGATATTCACATAAATTCAGTTGTTAGGCTTCAGAAAAGCACAGTTATAAAACCCCAAAGTGTACATATTGTAAATGGAAAATTAAATAAAAATAGCAAATTTGAAAAATCAAAAATATACGAATTGAAGAGTGTCGAAAATGGCTATTTAAGTACCGAACCGGGCTTAGTAGTGACAAATTCAGTATTCAAATTAAGGGGACATAGACAATTTCCTGTCATGATTGTAAATAGTACAAATAGGACAATGCGTTTACGACAAGGGTGCCCCATAGCAACAATTGAACAAATTAGCGAAGAAAACATAGCATCTGTCTCAAGTACAACCAATGATTTATCAGATAAGACATTAAACGAAAAATCAAAAATTGATCTAAGCGAAATAAAAACACCCCCGGAGCACTATGATTATGTCAAAGGCTTGGTCTTAGGAAATCAGGACATTTTTGCAAATAATGACTCAGAGCTCACTCAAACTAGTACGGTTAAAATGAAAATACCTACAGTCGATCACGAACCAATAAAACAACGTCCTTACAGAGTACCACTAAATGACAGAAAAATTATGAGTGACGCAATTGACGAAATGTTAGAGGCTAATGTCATTAGACCCTCGCGCAGCGCGTATGCTAGTCCGGTGGTTCTGGTTCACAAGAAAAATGATAATAGCAAGAGGTTTTGTGTAGATTTTAGAAAATTAAATAAGGTTACTAAACCATGTTCATATCCCTTGCCAGTTATTGATGATATTTTGGCCACTTTGGGAGATGCAAAATTCTTTACATCACTAGACTTACGAAGTTCATACTGGCAGGTGCCAATTGAAGAATCAGACAAAGAAAAGACCGCTTTTGCCACTTTTAGGGGATTACACGAATTCAATGTGATGGCATTTGGTCTTTTGGCGGCCCCGGGGGTCTTCCAGGAACTTATGGCACAAGTCTTAGAGGGATTAGATTTTGCTGTCGCATATTTAGATGATATCTTAATCAGAAGTTCCACGCTCGAAGAACATAAGCGCCATATAGATATCGTTTTCCAAAGGCTACGGGAACACAATTTAAAGCTTAAGTTAAAGAAGTGCCAATTCTTACAGTCTGAGACTGAGTACCTAGGTTTTATAATTGACAAAGATGGCATCAGACCCAACCCTAACAAGGTCAAAGCAATCAGGTCACTCCCTATTCCTAAAAATGTAAGAGACGTTCGTAGAGTCATAGGTGCAGCAAGTTTTTATAGACGCTTCATACCCTCATTTTCACAAATAGCAGAACCATTGATTAATTTAACTAGAAAAAAAGTACATTTTAATTGGACTCAAGAATGTCAAGATAGTTTTGATAAGATCAAAGAACAACTAACTGCAATACCATCTTTAGCTTACCCTGATATAAACAAGCCTTACATCTTGTATGTAGATGCTTCAGATACCCATGTTGGCGCTTGCTTAACACAGAAAACTGATTTGCCTGAGGCAGATGATAATAATGAAAGACCAATTTATTTCTTATCACATAAACTCAGTGACACTCAACGCAGGTGGAGCACAATTGAAAAGGAGGCATTCAGTATTCACTATGCTCTACAAAAACTTGATCATTATTTGCATAATGCAGAATTTAGAATCATGACTGACCACAAGCCTTTGCAACATTTATTAGATTCTCCAATGCAAAATAAGAAAATTCAGTTATGGGCATTGTCTATTAGTGGTTACAACTGTAAGATTGAGCATCTTCCAGGAAAAACAAATGTAATCGCTGACTTCTTCTCCAGGCCGCCCGAGTCTGAAACGATACAATCAGAGTCTGATTTTGACATTGAACCGGAAATACATGATAATACTTACAAAATTTCTGGAACAAACGCAAAATCTGTTAAGACAATTGAATCTATCAAAAAGATCGAGGCTATAAATTCTAATGACATTGATCCTAAACAATCAGCTAATAAAGAGTATGAAAAACAGGACTCTTTTGTGGAGCCTGTGGCTGAAATTGAGGGATTAAATTTACAATTTGAGCAACAGAAAGATACTACAATTGTCCAAATCAAAAATCAACTTAAGCATGGGGATCCTAGTAAAGCTGAGTTCAGGAAATACTTAGAAGTCGATCAAGTATTGTATTACTTATCAAATCCTGATGAAGAACCTATCATGAGACTTTATGTCCCCGCTCATTTAAAGGGATTGGTCATCAAACAATATCATGATAACAATGGACACCCGGGCACTCAGCGCATGTTTGCCACAGCAAAAACTAAGTACTTTTGGCCAAATATGTTCAAAGATTTTCAAGCATATGTCTCGACCTGTGTCGACTGTCAAACTAGAAATCTTACTAGGGTTAAGGCTCCACTAAGGGAAACAAATATTGCGCCTTTTCCATTTGCAATAGTTTCAATAGACGTATGCGGGCCTTATGAACAAACACTTAGTAACAATAGGTACATAATCTGTTTTATAGATATGTTCAGTGGTTACCCAGAGGCATTTGCTGCCCCTGATAAAAGTACAAATACTATAATAGACTTACTTTTGAACGAGATTTATCCTAGATATGGCTGTCCGTTGCAAATCATTCATGACCGAGGGACTGAGTTCACTAGTTCGGCATTCAAAGAGGTTCTGAAAGAATTAAACATTGATAATGTTTCATGCACAGCTTACCATCCAGAAAGTAATGCTAAACAAGAAAGAATGCATAGGGTGTTACATGACATTTTAGCGAAACGAGTTCAGGGTAACACTAGAGAATGGGACATTCATCTCAATATGTCATTAGCAGGAATCAGGCACAATGTCTCTTCAAGTTCAAAATTCTCCCCCTTTTATTTGGTATACAACAGAGATCCTATTCTACCAATTGACAATCTACTTCGCCCTAGGGCTAAATATCATGGTGAAGAGTACCATAAAATTGCTTTACAAGAACAGCATAAATCATTTCTTTTGGCTTACAGACATTTAAAACATTCAAAAAGAAAGCACAAACAGCAATTTGACAAAAAAGCTAAGGATATCAAATTCGAAATTAATGATCCTGTCTATTACAAAAATTTTCAAAGGAAAAATAAACTTGAAGACCGCTGGAAATCCCATTACAGAATAATGGAACAAAAGGGCCCTGTTACCTACTTGATCAAGAATCAGCTAGACAATTCTGTTGTTCAAGTACATGCCGATCAAATTAGGCTGGCTAATATCACTGAATGGCCAGAACGTAGACCGGTTACAGGTTACCCTAAACGAAAGGCAAACTATGTCGTTGCGCCTGATGACAGTACTAGTAGCTATGATGAGTCAGATGCTTCTGATGCTGAAACACCAAACAATCAAAATACCGGTATATTACCGCAAAGTACAAATAGAATAAGACAAGTACGCGAAGACTCCTCATCAGAAGATTATATTCCATTAGCTCAATTACGTAAACATTTGAGGGAACGCAATCAGGGACAAAATAACGTACATGATTCAGAATGTTCACAGACAGAAAATTCTTCAAATGAAAATTCTGACAGTGAAACATCACAAGAAACGAATTCATTTGTTGAAGATTCACGTTATCCCCGTTCAGTGATGACCAGTCTCATTTACACGGGAGGTAACTCGTTGGCGAACTCCTTAGTCGTAAAAGAAACTGGAACTATCAATATCTCGTTTTGTTTTCTTTTGTTCTTTTTCTCCCGTTAACCTAGTACAATTTTTTTTTCCTGTTTTTCCCCCGTGAAATATGAAGGAAATCGGAAAAATCAATTTTTCCTTTTGTTTCATGTTATTGTATATGTATGTTATGGTATATTATGACGTTTTCTTTAACATTAATTTATATTATATTTTACAGAAAAATCGTACATAAGAAGAAAAAGCACAGAAACACAGAACACAACAGTACCGTGGATTGTGTGACTTTCCATGACATTTTACTCCTTTTGTGTTGTTAAACTTGGAATGTTATGAAATTGAACTCATTTGTGTCATTTTAGAAATTCTTGTGTTAATCAAAATATTCTAAATGGGACTATTAAGAATGGAATAATTTTACTATTGTGTTACCCGAAAAATGGATTTATTGCAAACTAATTCTTGAATTTTTCTGTGTTAAACGGACTTATAATTACTAAATACTGAAGTTTAAATGATTTAGTGTTCTGTGCGTTAGAAATATTTCATAATTTAGATGCTTTGTTTCTGTGTGCTTGTTTTATTTCAGGTTTTAATATTTTCATGCTGTTTTTGATTTACCATGTATTTCCCTTTCAGGCTTTATTTGATTTGTTTTAAAAATTATGTTGTAAACGATTCTTACATTTAGCAGTATCTACGCTACGGGTATGGAAAATTAAAATTCCAAAATTAATTCAAATTCTTTCAAATTCTAAGTACAAAGTTTATTAATTAAATTTAGAAGAAGATTTAACACGCAAAAATATGATAAACGAAATTGTACTTACTTAATTTCTTACTTTTCTTACTTGGTAATTCCTATTCCGAGAGTGATACTGCTGACTAACTTTGCTGTACATTTATACACGAACAATTTAATTAATTAGCAATTATGTTTTCCGGTACTTTTAATCAACAAATCATATCATTATTAGATAATCAAAATTCTCATTGTTAAAATCTCTGAGTAACGGACGTACTCTAAGTGTCAAAAAAAAAAATTAATTGCAATTAGGGTCGTCGATAAAGTACTCATTTAATCATCGTTTAGATCTCTCCTTCCTGACACAAAATATCTTTTTTTTTTTGTTTTTGGAAAAGAAAGGAAGGGATTTGTAATGTAATGGGGAAATTATACTTATAATTTGCCGCCTCATATTATATTTTATTTATGTGTTCTAAAATTTAAAAGTTATTTCGTAATATTCTTAAAAGGTTTTAGGATTTTATTTTATTAGGTTTCTTTTAAAAAGCTTAAAAGTGTCCATCTATAAGGTTATATAAAAAGTACATGCGTCTTTAATCAAACTGTCAAATCACTTTTGGTCGGAGGTCATGTTTATGTATACGTGACTTACTAATTGCTTTTATGTCATTTTATTATTAATATAAACCATGTATACACGCATGCATCTTGAGTAAATGACAGAAAGTACGCCCGAAAAGCTATAACATGTCAAAATGATTCATTCGGGTACTATACGCCAATGTCGGGGATTTCGAATAAAAGCTAGGCTAAGGAAGGCAGAATGCAATTCACTTTAGAACTCTTTTGGCAAGGGGAACTCTAAATTACTAAATTATTATAAGGGGAACTTATGTCAGTCAAGATACATGCTAGAAATTATTGTTAGTTTATTTCCTTATGAGAGAAACTGTGCAGAACTTTAGAACTTTAATATTCGATCTAGTAACTTTAGAAGTGGAAAAGTAAAACTATTTAGAAACTTTAATCAGTGTTCGTTTGATATACGCCTGGGATTTAATTACTTACTACGCTACAAGAGCGATTTTGATCTCTCCTTCCTGACACAAAATATCTTTTTTTTTTGTTTTTGGAAAAGAAAGGAAGGGATTTGTAATGTAATGGGGAAATTATACTTATAATTTGCCGCCTCATATTATATTTTATTTATGTGTTCTAAAATTTAAAAGTTATTTCGTAATATTCTTAAAAGGTTTTAGGATTTTATTTTATTAGGTTTCTTTTAAAAAGCTTAAAAGTGTCCATCTATAAGGTTATATAAAAAGTACATGCGTCTTTAATCAAACTGTCAAATCACTTTTGGTCGGAGGTCATGTTTATGTATACGTGACTTACTAATTGCTTTTATGTCATTTTATTATTAATATAAACCATGTATACACGCATGCATCTTGAGTAAATGACAGAAAGTACGCCCGAAAAGCTATAACATGTCAAAATGATTCATTCGGGTACTATACGCCAATGTCGGGGATTTCGAATAAAAGCTAGGCTAAGGAAGGCAGAATGCAATTCACTTTAGAACTCTTTTGGCAAGGGGAACTCTAAATTACTAAATTATTATAAGGGGAACTTATGTCAGTCAAGATACATGCTAGAAATTATTGTTAGTTTATTTCCTTATGAGAGAAACTGTGCAGAACTTTAGAACTTTAATATTCGATCTAGTAACTTTAGAAGTGGAAAAGTAAAACTATTTAGAAACTTTAATCAGTGTTCGTTTGATATACGCCTGGGATTTAATTACTTACTACGCTACAAGAGCGATTTTGGCGCCCAGTGCCAGGATCTTACTTCTAGTGGTCGTCGCGGCATAACGAGGAGGACATCTACTATACGACACAGCGCAGAAGAAACCACCATACGTCACGCCGAAAAGCAAGGTTAGCAAACTGGTTATTGTTCTTTTTGCTCGTTACACTTAATTTTTTACATAATGGCTGAAGCTAATAATATTGAACGAGTTTTTGAAGATCTGGCAACTCAATTAAGAAATGTTTCCACCACAGTAGGAACTCAAGGCGTAGGGCAAGTTGTACCTAAATTTGATGGAAATGCTAAAGAATTTAAATCTTGGATAAAATCAATTGAAAAATATGCAGTTTTAACAGGCTTAGATGATGAAAGAAAGAAAATGGTTTGTTATCAGACCGCAGCAGGACCCGTATCAGATTTTACATTAAGGTTCATTAATGACAACGCAGGTTGTACATGGGTAGCGTTAAAAAATGCATTAACAACTAGTTTCGCAGAAGTTCAAGATGCGCAACATGCGGCCTATTTATTAAGAAATGTCAAACAAAAACCTGGAGAAAATATAGCTTCGTATGCAGAACGATTATTATCCTTAATAGATGATGCTTATGTAGCACCAAGACCAGACCAAAATCAGCAAGCAAATCTAGATATTATAGAAAATCAAGTTATAGGCATTTTTATTGATGGGTTAGCTGAAAATTCGTTAAAAATGAAGGTAATGCGTGATAACCCAAATACGCTAGAAGCCGCTATCAATTCAGCCAAAAACGAACAGAATTTGCGAGCAAGATTCAAATTAAGATTTGGCACGTCAAGTGATTCACAAAGTAATTCTGCCCCCGAGCCTATGGAAGTCGATCATGTTAGGCCTCAAAAATGTCAATTTTGTCAGAAGATAGGACACAACATTAAAAAATGCAGAACACGTTTGAAAAGTATTCAAGCAGTTTCGGCCGAAACAAATCAAACAATGAACTGGCAAAAATCTCAAGGAAATACACAATCTACTTCAAATAATTGGAAAAGTAAAATGGACTGCTGGAATTGCGGTAAATTAGGACACTTATGGCGAGAATGCCGAAGCGCACCACGAAATAGATCAAACAACACTCAACCTTTAAACTAATCAATTCCTATCATAAAGAAGTCGATGGTAGGAAAAACGGTTTGTCAACATATAATATAGCGTTAGCAGGTAATCCAAACTCATGTAGTATTAGAGTAGGAAAATATAAAATTAGAACACTTGTAGATTCTGGAGCGGAAGTTTCATTAATAAACCGCCGCACTTTTAATTTATTTAAAAAGAAATACCAAATAAAAAGAAATCATAATATATCCTTGCAGTCTGTTGGGGGAAATGCATTGAATGTAGAAGGGTTTGTAGAAATTCCTTTCAAAATTGGCGGTGTTTTACTGAAGCATAAATTTTATGTAGTATCAAATATGAATCGAAGAGCAATTTTAGGAAGAGATTGGCTTATAGATAACGGGGTAAGATTGTATTTTGACCTCGGGTGCCTCAGGGTTCATGATACGTATGTCTCTTTAGAAGAGGATATTCACATAAATTCGGTTGTTAGGCTTCAGAAAAGCACAGTTATAAAACCCCAAAGTGTACATATTGTAAATGGAAAATTAAATATAAATAGCAAATTTGAAAAATCAAAAATATACGAATTGAAGAGTGTCGAAAATGGCTATTTAAGTACCGAACCGGGCTTAGTAGTGACAAATTCAGTATTCAAATTAAGGGGACATAGACAATTTCCTGTCATGATTGTAAATAGTACAAATAGGACAATGCGGTTACGACAAGGGTGCCCCATAGCAACAATTGAACAAATTAGCGAAGAAAACATAGCATCTGTCTCAAGTACAACCAATGATTTATCAGATAAGACATTAAACGAAAAATCAAAAATTGATCTAAGCGAAATAAAAACACCCCCGGAGCACTATGATTATGTCAAAGGCTTGGTCTTAGAAAATCAGGACATTTTTGCAAATAATGACTCAGAGCTCACTCAAACTAGTACGGTTAAAATGAAAATACCTACAGTCGATCACGAACCAATAAAACAACGTCCTTACAGAGTACCACTAAATGACAGAAAAATTATGAGTGACGCAATTGACAAAATGTTAGAGGCTAATGTAATTAGACCCTCGCGCAGCGCGTATGCTAGTCCGGTGGTTCTGGTTCACAAGAAAAATGATAATAGCAAGAGGTTTTGTGTAGATTTTAGAAAATTAAATAAGGTTACTAAACCATGTTCATATCCCTTGCCAGTTATTGATGATATTTTGGCCACTTTGGGAGATGCAAAATTCTTTACATCACTAGACTTACGAAGTTCATACTGGCAGGTGCCAATTGAAGAATCAGACAAAGAAAAAACCGCTTTTGCCACTTTTAGAGGATTACACGAATTCAATGTGATGGCATTTGGTCTTTTGGCGGCCCCGGGGGTCTTCCAGGAACTTATGGCACAAGTCTTAGAGGGATTAGATTTTGCTGTCGCATATTTAGATGATATCTTAATCAGAAGTTCCACGCTCGAAGAACATAAGCGCCATATAGATATCGTTTTCCAAAGGCTACGGGAACACAATTTAAAGCTTAAGTTAAAGAAGTGCCAATTCTTACAGTCTGAGACTGAGTACCTAGGTTTCATAATTGACAAGGATGGCATCAGACCCAACCCTAACAAGGTCAAAGCAATCAGGTCACTCCCTATTCCTAAAAATGTAAGAGACGTTCGTAGAGTCATAGGTGCAGCAAGTTTTTATAGACGCTTCATACCCTCATTTTCACAAATAGCAGAACCATTGATTAATTTAACTAGAAAAAAAGTACATTTTAATTGGACTCAAGAATGTCAAGATAGTTTTGATAAGATCAAAGAACAACTAACTGCAATACCATCTTTAGCTTACCCTGATATAAACAAGCCTTACATATTGTATGTAGATGCTTCAGATACCCATGTTGGCGCTTGCTTAACACAGAAAACTGATTTGCCTGAGGCAGATGATAATAATGAAAGACCAATTTATTTCTTATCACATAAACTCAGTGACACTCAACGCAGGTGGAGCACAATTGAAAAGGAGGCATTCAGTATTCACTATGCTCTACAAAAACTTGATCGTTATTTGCATAATGCAGAATTTAAAATCATGACTGACCACAAGCCTTTGCAACATTTATTAGATTCTCCAATGCAAAATAAGAAAATTCAGTTATGGGCATTGTCTATTAGTGGTTACAACTGTAAGATTGAGCATCTTCCAGGGAAAACAAATGTAATCGCTGACTTCTTCTCCAGGCCGCCCGAGTCTGAAACGATACAATCAGAGTCTGATTTTGACATTGAACCGGAAATACATGATAATACTTACAAAATTTCGGGAACAAACGCAAAATCTGTTAAGACAATTGAATCTATCAAAAAGATTGAGGCTATAAATTCTAATGACATTGATCCTAAACAATCAGCTAATAAAGAGTATGAAAAACAGGATTCTTTTGTGGAGCCTGTGGCTGAAATTGAAGGATTAAATTTACAATTTGAGCAACAGAAAGATACTACAATTGTCCAAATCAAAAATCAACTTAAGCATGGGGATCCTAGTAAGGCTGAGTTCAGGAAATACTTAGAAGTCGATCAAGTGTTGTATTACTTATCAAATCCTGATGAAGAACCTATTATGAGACTTTATGTCCCCGCTCATTTAAAGGGATTGGTCATCAAACAATATCATGATAACAATGGACATCCGGGCACTCAGCGTATGTTTGCCACAGCAAAAACTAAGTACTTTTGGCCAAATATGTTCAAAGATTTTCAAGCATATGTCTCGACCTGTGTCGACTGTCAAACTAGAAATCTTACTAGGGTTAAGGCTCCACTAAGGGAAACAAATATTGCGCCTTTTCCATTTGCAATAGTTTCAATAGACGTATGCGGGCCTTATGAACAAACACTTAGTAACAATAGGTACATAATCTGTTTTATAGATATGTTCAGTGGTTACCCAGAGGCATTTGCTGCCCCTGATAAAAGTACAAACACTATAATAGACTTACTTTTGAACGAGATTTATCCTAGATATGGCTGTCCGTTGCAAATCATTCATGACCGAGGGACTGAGTTCACTAGTTCGGCATTCAAAGAGGTTCTGAAAGAATTAAACATTGATAATGTTTCATGCACAGCTTACCATCCAGAAAGTAATGCTAAACAAGAAAGAATGCATAGGGTGTTACATGACATTTTAGCGAAACGAGTTCAGGGTAACACTAGAGAATGGGACATTCATCTCAATATGTCATTAGCAGGAATCAGGCACAATGTCTCTTCAAGTTCAAAATTCTCCCCCTTTTATTTGGTATACAACAGAGATCCTATTCTACCAATTGACAATCTACTTCGCCCTAGGGCTAAATATCATGGTGAAGAGTACCATAAAATTGCTTTACAAGAACAGCATAAATCATTTCTTTTGGCTTACAGACATTTAAAACATTCAAAAAGAAAGCACAAACAGCAATTTGACAAAAAAGCTAAGGATATCAAATTCGAAATTAATGACCCTGTCTATTACAAAAATTTTCAAAGGAAAAATAAACTTGAAGACCGCTGGAAATCCCATTACAGAATAATGGAACAAAAGGGCCCTGTTACTTACTTGATCAAGAATCAGCTAGACAATTCTGTTGTTCAAGTACATGCCGATCAAATTAGGCTGGCTAATATCACTGAATGGCCAGAACGTAGACCGGTTACAGGTTCTGAGCCTGTTCAAATACCAGGCTTCCCAACATTGGACAGAAAACAATCTGCCAGAGAATCTCTTCACGGCGGACAGGATTCCGGCCATCATCCGGGGTCTACACATGAGTTTTTACGCCAGTCCGAAGATTCACGAGCGTCTTTACCGGGAAGCTCTCCTAACACAAGGGTTGCCGCCACTACATACAGTCAGAAACCGCAACAACGACAGCGACTCCGACAGTGGCTACGATGATTGATAAGTTCCAATTTTAGTTTTCTACAAAAATTTTAATAAATTCATTTCTAAAAATTCATAATGTTTTACAAAAATTCAGCTTTGTTATCGCTTCACTAAATTTGAATTTAAAATGTCATAAAAACACTTTCACGTTCTGTCATTACGAAAAACTTCACTGTCAATTGTCCGCGATGTTGATAATTGCAAAAACTCTCAGTTTTGTTCCGATATTATCACTGTTTAATTGGGCGCGGTTGTTTCATTTTTTCACTATCAATGGGCTGCGGTTGTTTCGTCATAAAAATCTACACGTTTTCCAATTACTCTATTTCATATATTCAGGGTTAGGGTCGTTAAATGTTTGTTTATTTCTTGTTAAACAAAGATCTCCGCTTTCCTGAAATATTTCACGTTTTCCCCGTTCAGTGATGACCAGTCTCATTTACACGGGAGGTAACTCGTTGGCGAACTCCTTAGTCGTAAAAGAAACTGGAACTATCAATATCTCGTTTTGTTTTCTTTTGTTCTTTTTCTCCCGTTCACCTAGTACAATTTTTTTTTCTTTGTTTTACCCCCGTGAAATATGAAGGAAATCGGAAAAACCAATTTTTCCTTTTGTTTCATGTTATTGTATATGTATGTTATGGTATATTATGACGTTTTCTTTAACATTAATTTATATTATATTTTACAGAAAAATCGTACATAAGAAGAAAAAGCACAGAAACACAGAACACAACAGTACCGTGGATTGTGTGACTTTCCATGACATTTTACTCCTTTTGTGTTGTTAAACTTGGAATGTTATGAAATTGAACTCATTTGTGTCATTTTAGAAATTCTTGTGTTAATCAAAATATTCTAAATGGGACTATTAAGAATGGAATAATTTTACTATTGTGTTACCCGAAAAATGGATTTATTGCAAACTAATTCTTGAATTTTTCTGTGTTAAACGGACTTATAATTACTAAATACTGAAGTTTAAATGATTTAGTGTTCTGTGCGTTAGAAATATTTCATAATTTAGATGCTTTGTTTCTGTGTGCTTGTTTTATTTCAGGTTTTAATATTTTCATGCTGTTTTTGATTTACCATGTATTTCCCTTTCAGGCTTTATTTGATTTGTTTTAAAAATTATGTTGTAAATGATTCTTACATTTAGCAGTATCTACGTTACGGGTATGGAAAATTAAAATTCCAAATTTAATTCAAATTCTTTCAAATTCTAAGTACAAAGTTTATTAATTAAATTTAGAAGAAGATTTAACACGCAAAAATATGATAAACGAAATTGTACTTACTTAATTTCTTACTTTTCTTACTTGGTAATTCCTATTCCGAGAGTGATACTGCTGACTAACTTTGCTGTGCATTTATACACGAACAATTTAATTAATTAGCAATTATGTTTTCCGGTACTTTTAATCAACAAATCATATCATTATTAGGTAATCAAAATTCTCATTGTTAAAATCTCTGAGTAACGGACGTACTCTAAGTGTCAAAAAAAAAATTAATTGCAATTAGGGTCGTCGATAAAGTACTCATTTAATCATCGTTTAGATCTCTCCTTCCTGACACAAAATATCTTTTTTTTTGTTTTTGGAAAAGAAAGGAAGGGATTTGTAATGTAATGGGGAAATTATACTTATAATTTGCCGCCTCATATTATATTTTATTTATGTGTTCTAAAATTTAAAAGTTATTTCGTAATATTCTTAAAAGGTTTTAGGATTTTATTTTATTAGGTTTCTTTTAAAAAGCTTAAAAGTGTCCATCTATAAGGTTATATAAAAAGTACATGCGTCTTTAATCAAACTGTCAAATCACTTTTGGTCGGAGGTCATGTTTATGTATACGTGACTTACTAATTGCTTTTATGTCATTTTATTATTAATATAAACCATGTATACACGCATGCATCTTGAGTAAATGACAGAAAGTACGCCCGAAAAGCTATAACATGTCAAAATGATTCATTCGGGTACTATACGCCAATGTCGGGGATTTCGAATAAAAGCTAGGCTAAGGAAGGCAGAATGCAATTCACTTTAGAACTCTTTTGGCAAGGGGAACTCTAAATTACTAAATTATTATAAGGGGAACTTATGTCAGTCAAGATACATGCTAGAAATTATTGTTAGTTTATTTCCTTATGAGAGAAACTGTGCAGAACTTTAGAACTTTAATATTCGATCTAGTAACTTTAGAAGTGGAAAAGTAAAACTATTTAGAAACTTTAATCAGTGTTCGTTTGATATACGCCTGGGATTTAATTACTTACTACGCTACACTCGTATGTTTGGAACATTCAAAGCGCAACAGACATTCCGTTTGATATTTTAAAGAAACGAATCTTTGACACCTATAAACAAAATTGGTACTCCGAAATTAACAATTCTAGAAAGTTAGACTCGTATGCGTTATTCAAGCATGAATTTGATCTAGAACAATACTTAAAAGTTCTACCTGAAGGTAAATTTAAGAACGCGCTTGTTAAATTCCGGGTTTCTTCACACAATTTAAGAATTGAAACTGGTCGCTACGAAAATCTAATTCGCGAAGAAAGATTATGTATTTACTGTAATATGAACCGGATCGAAAATGAGTATCACTTTTTATTAGTTTGCCCATACTATCGCGAACTTAGAAACAAATATTTCAAGGCCTATTTCAATCATTGGCCAACCTTAAATAAATTCGAACAGCTCATGGTCTCAAGATCACCAAAGGTTCTACTGAATTTAGCAAAATATATTTACTTTGCCAACCAGAAAAGAAACAATACATCTTAGATAATTGGTTAACTTAAAAATTAAGTACCATACCTTTTTGTGTTATATTTGAATATATTACACGTCACATGTTAATATGATAACATGATACATAATTACTTTTTTGTACTTTTTTCGGTAATTTTTTTTCCATTTGAGAACTATAGCTATATAATTTAGTGGTTGTACTATTATCTGTTAAGTAATCTCTCCCATTTAATATCTATATCCACTTAACTAAGTTGTTGTACTAATTTCTGTTCAGTAATCTTTTCCATTTAAGAACTATATCTACATGACTAAGCTGGTGTACTATTTTCTGTTCAGTAATCTTTCCCATTTAAGCAGTACTATATTAACTATATCTGTATAGTAATCTCTCCCATTTAAGATCTATAACTGTTAAACATCATCTGTTAACATGAACATCACATCCTTTTAAATATAGTTTAGATTTTTACATTCTCTTCTGTTAATCATGTTCTCTCTGTGTTTGTATTTGTATTGCTATAAGCATTGTAAAATGTTTTATGCAAATAAAATATTCGTATTCGTATTCGTATATACCATTCCATATGCTGGAGATAAAAGAAGTGAGTGAAGAGTTTAAAATCTGTCATTTTGATAAATCATGAATCAGTAAGAACACTTTCAAAATAGACATGTTCAACGTGATAAAGACAAGAGTCGGATAAAATCGAATCTCAATGACTCGGTCGACCCTATCTTATACATACATGTACTTAGGTTTATTAACTGCCTCTTTGTCACTTTTCTATTAAGAAATTCAGCATCCGAAAATCCTTGTAAATGAAATTAAAGCCCTTTATAATTAAGAGTGTTAAGGTTTATTTTGCTTTCCATTACCTTAATATAAATTAATATACGTTTGTTTTTTTCAATTATATAACCGGTGCTCTAGTTGTTAAATAATGTATTGTAAATGTGTGATATTGATTTTGACAATATTCACACACAAACTTCCGACAGCAGGTACGAACAATGGAGGTAAGACTTTTCGCGATATTAGGTACATGTTTCGATAAAAGCACATGTTTACGGTCACTTTTAATGGAATGGATGTCTGTAATATTATTAAATAAGTGGAACTTTTTATTTATTAAATCATTGTCATATCTTTTTATTTAAAAAAATAAATATTCATTAAATACTTTGCATGTAAACAGCAACCTTTACGTAAGAATCTTCTTGAGGACCAATTTTATTTCATTTTTTAAATTAATAAAGTCAACAAACATAGCCAAGAATTACATACATTGTGACATGTATTATAACAAATGTACACGTCGTTTTAGCATTGTGACATGTATTATAAGAAAGTACACGACCGTCAGTTTAGCAGTTTTGTGCATCACACAGATATTCTGACTTCTTTTCACTATTAGAATGGAATCAATTAGGGGGCTAATAAATCTCTCGCTAAAGTGTGACTCTTGACCGATGGTTATGATAATGCTTACTGATACATGTACATGTAAGCCCATTTCTACATTAATTTGAAGAATTTGTCAAAGAATTTGTGTATGGTTTTCGTTCAAAAGTTTGTTTCCGATTTATCTTATGTTTTTAAATATGCACACGGAAAGAAATGTTCTCATCCTGACTAAAATTTCTAATATTAAATGGTTTGTCACTGCGGGAAATCACGTGGTTTTGTTTTGATACCATGCACGGATAATGGCCGCCCAAAATCGCCGGTAAGTTCATGTTTTGTATTTATTGTATAGCCCACATCGGTGTATACTTTTCAAGATATAGCCTTGAAATATAAAAATTCTAAATCATCAAATACACTTGAGAGAACACTCGCTAAACATTATAAGTAAAGAAATTCTAATGAAATGTATCATTTCAAGCAATTTTACAAAAGAAAAGGGTTCATACGTGAAAGATGTATCCCAACACAAAATGTAAACAAAGCAAATGGAAAGGGTAAAATAGAAATATACGCAACTCTGAGGGGAAAGTAAGTTACCAATGGAAAAGAAATTTAATTCCGCGTATGATACATGTAGGCTATATCTTGAAAAGTATAAACCGAATAAATACCTAAAAAAGATGAACTTACCGGCGATTGTGTGCCGCCATTATCCGTGCATGGTATCAAAACAAAACCACGTGATTCCCCGCAGTGTTATTAGTAACAAGAAATATCTTTAAAAAAAGATAAACGGCGTTGATGGAAAAGATTTATATATATTAGAAAGAAAGAAATAAAGAGCGTGCAAGAATTTCGTCTGATGATAATACGTCGATTAAAGAAGAATGTCTAATGTTAACTGTACATTTATTCAGTTTCAATAAAATACCTCTTGTAGAGTTAGTACTAATGACGAATAAATGTTTTTAAAATACAATAAATGAAAATAATGACAACTTGTTACAAGAGCGAAATCTACCAACTTTTACGTAAATTAACTTAAAAAAGTGTCCCTTCCGAGTATTGAACCCGGGGCATCCGCTTGAGAGGCGAGTGTGATAACCACTACACCAAGGCGATTTGAATGTCTGGACTTGAAATTAACAATCAGTGTCAAAGGAACTAGAAAGGAACCAGTAAGAACCAGAAATATCTGCACTTCTCTGTCGTTTTACACTGTGTATTGTACTCGAGTGTTTACCTGACACACATGAATATTCCATATAAAATCGTATTTAAGCCATCAATTGACTTAACTGGTTATTTATACCTTAAATATCTTTTTCTCCAATACAATTATCGCTTTTAAAAACGAAAATGCCCGAACAAATAAGTGCCATGTAAATACTAACACACAATATAAAAATCGTTACGGTAATCATTAACGAGATTCACAAATAACCAATCAAAATAATCTATTTGATTTTCCCGCTGCATAATAAGTTTTATTTACAATATTTCATTGGTCGCAAAACTAGGTCAAAAGTGAGCTTAGACAGCTAACGCCGAAAAAATAGTAGATAAACTATCCCGCTAAGTACACGCTACAATGCAAAACATGTAGCCAGCAGAAAGAAATAAAGCGCTATATTGTAATCACCACGACTAAGAATCCCTCATAATTTAGATAACCTACATGTAGTTCGCAAATTAACATTGATAAAAAACGAGTTAGAAAGCTATAGCCAAATCATAAAAATCAACCCTACTGTAGATATTTTCTACAATAGAATAATTATGCAGATGCATTTTGATATACAGTCAAACGCTATAATTTCGCTAGGTCAAAAGTTCGCGATTTTTGTCAAAAATCAGTATTTTTTATTTGCGTATAAATGAATTCGCGACGTCATCAGACTCAAAACCGGATGTTATAAATTATATAATAAAAGTAAATTTTTTTTACAGTGATCACTATTTCATCGTAAAACACTTGTAAGCGGAACCATTATTCTTACCGAGCTATCGGGCAATTAACAATCAATAAATATAATATTGTTATGCAATATGTCTTTTGTTTAGGTTTGAATTTTAACAAACATTGCTGACAATAGGCTACAATGTTTCCTGTTTCGTGATCGCTATTTACTTATTCGCGAGTTACGCGTTTCGTGAATATTAGAGAAAATAAAACTAACGCGAATAAAACACGTTCTACTGTATTTATTTGAAACATATGAAAAGGGAACTTTGAAAGCAATCGAACACGACAAAAATTAGTATGAAAATATTGCAGGCTCGGTTTGATTGAGCCTGTTCATGGACAGTAATGGAAATGCCTATTACTGCCCACACCGCCTAGCCCCGGGTTGAACGAAACTCAATATTTACACCAATAAACAGTACAATTTTGATCATCCCAAACGATGGTGTGCATATGGCGGTGGACATGGAATCTTCAATGTGGTATTTTCAGATTAATACCATTCCATGTTCAGCGGTGTATGGTCCTCAGATAAAAGAATGGGTTTGCCCTTGACTAGAAAATAATGGGCGGAACTAAACAGAATAGAATTTCGACAGGGATCTCAGAATATAAATCCTGTATATCACAGACAACGCCAAAGGCAACATTTAAAAAGCAGAAAGTATATCATTGGGGTGATTGAATAATATCCAAATCTATGTTGGTTGGGAAATTGAAACCACCCACCTCAAAACTGGTCGAACATATAAAAAAGAGGTAATTTTAGAAGTACTATTAGCATAGTACATCAATATCGTGCTTAACGACCTACATAGGACGTTAATGATAACAGCACTGATTGAGTTCTATTATTGATCAGTGTAATTAAGGAATGATTCTTATTTTGGTGCGGTTCATGCAGATTGGACGTGCATGCGAGAGCTGGCAAATCCATAAAGCGCGATTCACTACAACCATGAAAAACAATCTCTCCACTTAACCAAATAGGTGAGAGGAAAAAAAGCGTGAGTGTATAAGAGAATCGATTTCAAATTAGACACCACAAATTATTAATGATAAAAAGAACCAGTGGGGTTACAGCCTCGGAAAGGTCAGAGGCAAAATAATTTGCCACTGGGGGTTTAAAACAGGTTCTATGGTGCACCAACCTTTCACTTGCCCAACACGTTCTCGTAAGGTTAAATAACTCCAACAGACAGACACAGTACATACATGTAATGTACCACCCGTATTCCACAATAAATATAATTTAAGTATGCCTAAACTGATAACTTCACTGAAGTAAAGTAAGGAGAGACATTTAATAGCAGCTTCACAGAATTAAACACCTGCTGAAGTGCCGTATCCCCATAATTGAAATTTTATGTTTGAAAACGAACGAAATGAACAGATATCATTTTAATTATAATGATAACTAGCTGGAAAATAATCGAAGAGATGGTTGCTATGGTAACATATATATGTATTGATATGCATTCAATTTAGGATACAAAGTAATTTCTCACATTAAAAGAATTTACTACACTCCTCCTTGCACCTTTATTGATAAAAAAGAAAAGTATCAACATTTCAATAACGGCTAAATGCCTTTCAATGAAACTTTGCACAAATGAATGTTTATTTTGTTAAGTTTGATAATTTTCGTTTTAATCGATGGTCGAACAAGTAGGAGTGTAGTGGATTGTTAAAAGCACTCAATATTTTGTAAATTTTACTGATTGTAGATACTCATTAGTAGATACTCTATTGAGAGCTCTGTAGGCCATTCCTCCTTGGAATATCGTTTTCCCCAATATTAACAGCAGCTGACGATAATGTTAGACCTTGCACATTTTAGACAGTTACACCAAAATTTAACATTCATGAAGGAGTTGCCAGGTAGTTGGAATTTATCCTAGCACTAACCATATAGCAATGTATTTGCTCCAGATAAACTCAACAATGTCTTTTAAAATTGCCCTACCACGTTCATGGTATTTTTTGGTACTTTCAGGATGAAAATCGTTACTAACTATATATATTCAGACACGGCATCTTGATATTGTAAACCAGGAGTGTGGGAGGGTTGAGTCACACTGAAATATACCTCAAACCAAATTATTCTGAACAACAGAAAAAGACCTACAAAAAGGGTTATGCAATAATTATTTACTTTATAGACAAGAAATAGCCTTCACCTTGTAAAACAAAAACACTAAAACCGTCAATTTCAACAACAGAAACATTTGTAAACAAATATCATATATAGTTCACTTTCACGCGCCGAAATCAAGTCAAGTGATCGCCAGTATTTGTAAACAAAATTCAATCTTCAATTTTCTGCCAAGAATAACTATCTGAACAATGTCTCTTACTACATGTACACTCTTTCTATAACTGTTTATAAACAATAAGCTTTCAATTCGCATATATTTTGATTCAAAGAAAACACCAACTCATCGATCTCATTTATATATAAGCTTGAGCTGGAACTTAACGTTCGCTAACAACCAATAATATGAAACCGGGCCACATGGTAATCAACATTCGCAATAAACGTCTATTTGAAGCCGGGTCCATTATTCGTTTGGGTCGGAATATATGTACATTGTAAAGGTCATCAAGTAATAGTTAAATACATGTAGTACCAATAATTTATGACCCATAATTCGTCCAGAACACTAATTAAAATGTTAACAATAGTTATCAGATTCTGTAAAACAGACATGTTCTTTGTAGTAGATGTTATCCTTTCTCTCTCTCTCTCTCTCTCTCTCTCTCTCTCTCTCTCTCTCTCTCTCTCTCTCTCTCTCTCTCTCTCTCTCTCTCTCTGTCTTTCTCTCTCTCTCTCTCTCTCTCTCTCTCTCTCTCTCTCTCTCTCTCCCTCTCTCTCTCTCTCTATTGTTCAATTATTAAAAATTGGGTTGGGTAAATCTTACGTTCATCATGATGTCGCAAAATTGTGTAGGCAAAATTATCACAAACGAACAGACCGAGTATTTTGATTGATTGGATGAAATTTCTTTTGTTTTTTTTTTTTCGTTTGATTTTAATAAGTACACTTGATCGGCCAAGTACAAATGCATAGCCAACCACGTTCATTTTTTGTGTTTTAATGGTTTGGGGATGTTTACATAATTTATTCGCAGTCGTTGTTATTAAATATTAGTTATGTTTTACCTGTTTCCCGTCAACTCAATATATTAACTTAAAGTTATTATGCAGGTATATCTAAATCATTTTTTTCACGCGATTGAGATTTTCGCATCATAGTAATAAGAGTTTGTTATTTCAGAAGGATGTGGAGTTTTGTCAGGTTCGTTATCTGGTCCAGTAGAGGAAGGACAAACTGCAACGCTCGTATATACTCCTCATAAGAAATACCTTAATACATCGAGGCAGTGGACACGTATTGAACATCCAAGCCGTGTTCTGGTGTTTGACAGTGCAACAAATTCATCCAAATATGCAAAGATTTTTGAGGATGCTTTGGCCAACAAAAAGCAATTTGTTTTAAGAATACAAAACTTGACTTCTGAAGATGCTGGAAAGTATAATGTTATATGCGGTGAAAAGCCGATTGTTTACAGTTCAACTTATCAACTAAATATTTCAGAAGGTAGATCTTTTATAACGCATGTTCTTTCTTATAAAGAGACCACTGACATCATAAACAGGTTGGATACTTAGACCCGTACGAAAAAGGCAGACGGATTCCGGCCGGAAAGTAGACGGATTCCGGTTGGTTTTTAGCAGGAATTCATTTTTTCCGCCTGGAAATGAACCGGAGACGGAATTTTAACTACTACTTTCTTTTTGTCCGCCTGGAATTTATTATTCCGGGCGTCATTTCGAACTTTGTCATTTCGGTGAGCGGGAATTTCGTACTTAGTAATTTTAGTACAATATTTTAACTTAGCTTGTTTTTATGAAGAAAAATTTCATACTAAGTGATTTCACTTATATGTTGTAAAGCAAGAAACTTTTAGACTAAGACAGGATATTTTTATAATTTATTACCTGTGATAATGAAACAACTTATGAAAACTACCATATTTTACTTTTAGATTTCGGGTATTTTACTGTATTTTTGCAGCAATTATTGATATAATCGTATAAAAATCGATTTTGGTATTCTTGCGCTATCATCTACATGTTTTGTCTGTTGATTGCACGCACCTTTTCAGTTTTCTAGTCTGTCCAAAATTGTTTGAAAAAGTCATCCTACACTTTCCCCTAACCCTCCTTCACCCCCATGTAATACGAGTCGCTGTGATGTACTTGCAACATTATAAATGAGAAATAAAGCAATCTGCAAGGGAAGTAATCGCTGCGACGTTTAATGGAATTTGATGTATTAAAATGATTTGCCTCCCTTGTAGAATGTGAAAATGGTGACCTGACCTGCTTTTGCACGGGAGAGATAATATCTAGCGCTGTATGATAAATAACTTGATTTTTCGCATTTTGTGCATTTGAATACCCAGTTTCCGACAGCATTAACGATAACATAAATTAAAAGATTTTCCGCCTGCCTATGTTTATAACATTTTAACAGAATGAACTGTTTAATGCGTGTATAGTCGGAAAGTATATATTTGTTATAAATAAGACTAAATACATAAATCCAAGTATAAAACAAGACAAAAACGCGTGCATACTCTACACACGCATCAACAGACACAATAAAAATGCTACATGGCGTTATACTTTACATATCGTCTGTAAGAAGGATAAGATATTATATTAGGGAAATTATTTTCTAAACCTTTTACTTAATCTCTATAAACTCCAAATGAGCTTTAAATCTGTTGCCAATGACTTATGAATTATAAAAATGTGTTAATGCCGATACACGATTTACACCGGATGTTGACATTCTTCAAAAGCTGAAAGCTTGGACATTTATTGCACGTATTCCTACCTCAGTAGTAAGCCGCCCGTGAGGTTCAAATATAAGACCATGGTTTAAATATGTAAAAAAGTTTTACAAATTTTCCGTCCTGATGTTAAATATTAAGCAATAATGATCAGCGCCAACATTGTCAAGTCGTTAAGTACCGTTCCTCATTAGGGACACTCAATATTACGGGCACCCCGGTATTATGGGCGATTTTTTCCAGAACAGACATGCTCTCTTCTTGATTTAAACTCACAATTAAGGACACTTTCCCTCAGTCCCTTAGGTGTCCGTTATAGAGGGTTTTCGCTGTATTTGTTAACCATGGTGATCTTTAGCATCTTTGATGGACTGATTTGAACTGACAGAAACACATTTGTCGTTTAATGTTTTAATATTATTTAGATTTTCCTGCTCACTGAGCATTTATACTTATATTTGCAATTGGTTTTCAGTTGCGGAACCAACTTTTAAATTGATAAGTCCTTAAAAACAACTATTAGATATAAACGACTGTTGTAAACCAAAAACCAGAGGCCTCTCATTGGCTGCTGGATTACGTCACACTTGCTTTCTGTATCTATTTTGAAATTTTTTGTGTCCAGCTTCTTATCGACTAGGCCTATTGCTCATCACAATAATTCATGATAAAACTTCACATGGTCCAGGATAAAGAGTAAATATGCACTATTTGTGATAAACAGATTAAACTAAAGTTTATTAAACCAGCAACTAGGTTGTAAACAGCACACTGAATGACAGGTTATGGCAAATATTGTGCAACATTTAGGCAACTCGGTTTAACAAATCTTAGTTTAGTAAGCGTTTCAAAACATATGTATGGCAATAAATCAGTGACCTGGTTAAGTGGCATCAAATTGCTATCACCAACCCTGTTGAGATAATGGTAAACATGCATCCTGTAATATGAGTTCCGTTGTATTTTTAAATCTAACAATAACACTCTAACTGGTGTTAAGCTGTTAATATCCAGCAGAATGTACTTTACTTGTAAGCGTGGGGATAGCCTGGCACCAGCTAGATGGTTTATTAAAGAAAACACTGAAATATTTTTTAACTTCTTTTTTATTCATTTCATTTTCCTTTTTTTACTGATATGCTGAACCACCTATGTTCTGGGAGATAAGGGAAGTAAAATGCATAGTAAGGTACCTGCAAGAGTTGCTTTTCTTGGAGGTATTGATGATTATTGCATAAGTTTCATGAGACTATATAACAGAACATAGGGCCGGGAGCCAGTCTAGCGCGTGGAATATACCGCCTATTTTTAACTTAGAGGAAAGATAACTGAAGCCCGCTAAGGATTTTCTGGCGACTGTAACCGCCAGACAAAATTGGTTTACTGTTACAGTTATAAGGTTCAATTTCTAGGAATTTTCATTAATTAATTTCCTATTGTTTGTTGCTGTGGGTTTTCTCGGAATTGATATTTCAATAGTTAGCATAATCTGATGACAGGCTTAGTTTATGACTGGGGGTTTAGGGCAACTCCAGGGCAACCTTCCAGATTTATGATGCTACTATCCAAATATGGGGGCTATCATCTATAAACACTTAGCATAGTAATGGGCTAACATCCTTGTTTGGGGGCTACCCTCTGCTAACACTTAACACTTAATGGCTAAGTTCATAGTTCCTGTAGTTTCTGGTCAATACTTTCGCCAGTTGGAAAATGTTGAAGACATTTATAACTGCACTATTAACTGTTTGTAGTGGGATGGGGTTTATAGAGAAAATTAGCTATGAGATACTTGCGGTTTCCTACTGGACAAACATATCATCTTTTGAATCGTTTTGCATAAAACAAATTTATGAACGTTAACGGCGGAGTCGACTTTTAAAAGTGATGACTTATAAGTAAAGTAAACACTGTGTATGGAGAAAAACATCCGATTTCTTTTGCTGTCCAAAATTATACGGAATCGACCCTACGATTTCGTGTCGATTCCACTTTGAAACCGTGTCGCAAAATAAGGCTTCTGATTGGACCATGTGACTTTCATCCGGGTGCAATAGTCTTTTGTGCTTACTTCCGGATTTAAAAACTGAAAAGCCGCCATTTTGTTTCTCGATTCACATTTTCAGAAGTTCTTCTTCCATATGTTAGATAACAATTAAGATTAAACTCGCCTAAAAAATTAAGGTAAATAAGTTTCTACATTGAGTAAAACCTAATATTGTCACAGAGTTAGAGTCTAACAGTAGACTCCACCGTAGCGATGCGCATTACGGTAGTTGTTCGAATTTTGGTAATTAATTAAAATACAGAGTGGCAAAGTGACAATTACACCGGTTTCCCCAACATTCTAAACATTGGAAATTTACGACGTTTTTATTTATTTTTTTACTGCAATCATCCACAAGAACAGTAAGTTTAACATTGCAGATTAGATAGTAATATCGATTGCTTTCGTTTTAATTTGGTGTGGGAAAGCGATTAGGTATTGCGTTGAATTAACTCTGGATATTGTAGACTGGACAGAACTGGTCAAATGAAATCTGACCAGCTTGAAGATGTGTATTCATGATCAGGACTCGAACCCAAGGTTTGCAGATATAGCATAAAGCTACTCTGCTAATATAAGTTGTTTGAGGCATGGTAAAGCTGTGTTTACCAAATGCTATCTGAATAACGCTTCATTTACAACAAATAAAATTTTTTAGAGCTACATTTCATAAAAAATGAGGCATAGTGTAGAATGATTTAAATAGGAAGCACGGCGAAGCCGTGTTTACCACTTATTATTTATTTCAGATTTTAGGAATAATTGCTCTGCAGAGGTGTAGAAATTTTCTTTTACCCACTCGCCCTGCAGGTCGAGTGAATGAGTAAGTGCACTCGCCCTTACAGAAAGTACACTCGCCCTTACATTTTAAATAAAATACTCTTTCTGTAAAGCTTTGTTTACCAAATGCTATCTGAATAATGCTTCATTTACAACAAATAAAAATTATTAGAGCTACATTTCATAAAAAAATGAGGCATAGTGTAGAATGATTTAAATAGGAAGCACGGCGAAGCCGTGTTTACCACTAATTATTTATTTCAGATTTTAGGAATAATTGCTCTGACAGAGGTGTAGAAATTTTCTTTGACCCAATCTTTGAAATTCCGGAAATCGAATTGTATTTTGTAAACAAAGTGAAAATATTTCATTTTTCGAAGAAAACACTTGTGCTTTGCTGAAAAATTTACTCGCCCTGCCGGTCGAGTGTTTCGGCCACTTCGCTTGACCCAACAGATCATTTACTCGCCATGGCGAGCGGTCGAGTGGAATTCTACACCTCTGCTCTGTCAAACAAGTAACTGTTACAAGTTCAAATGTGTTGCATGGTGAAGCCGTGTTGACCGTTAATTAATTGGTATAAATTTGAAAATTTATTTATTTTATTTAGTTTTCACAGTCCAATAGTTTGTGTCGAGCTTTTGTATACATGCCTTGGTCCAGATGTTTGAGTGTAATGGTCGCTACAGACTTCCCGAAAGTTGTAAAAAAGTGTCAGACATGAGGTCAGACAAGATGTGAAAATCTGTCTGACCGAAACAATTTCTGTCTGACTGAAACATTTAACACATTAAATAAGCAAAACACAGTATTAAGGGTGTTTTTGTTGTGTTTTTTTTTCAGTGGTACAAATTGTCATTATGACGAATACGTAAAATATTTCATTCAGATATCCTCACTCATTTCCCTCGGAACAGTCTCGAATCAAAACAGCGAGTAAAATTGTAATTTAGCGAGTAAAATTGGAATATGCAGATCAAATTTTTACCGGACAGGTCCGACGGTCCGGCAACTTTAAGGAAGTCTGTCACTAAGAAAATAAATTAAGTCATCGGAAGGTATATGCATGCATTGGGCAAATAATATCGTTTATAAAATTTGTTTTTTGTAATTTGTATTTCAGTTTGAAGTATACATATGAAAGATGCGTGACAAATCTGGTTCATGAAACTGGAATAGGAGAAAAATTAGACTACTGGAGAGGTAATTTTTTTTAATTTACCCTTAATAAACTGTACAAACACTCAAACAGCACAGAATTTGCCCTTCCTTTACATGACTATGCATGGCTGGACAAACCCACTAGCCCGACGCCTTGGACAAGCTGAAAATTGTATCGGACAATCTCAAAATATCTGATTGCTTGTCCGTGGGCTAGCTCAATTTTTTAGTGTAGACTAGTTTAAACGTTAATTTGATATGCGCCATTCTCTTTTAGCACCATATGCATATCATATTACAACAGCAATAAGTTTATTACAAAATAACATGTTTTGAGATCTATTTTAACATTATCAAGCCCCCATGTAATGCTACCTCTTGAATTTCCTGTTTCTTTCTTTACTGTTAATACTGACTAATCAGAATTTGCTTATTTGCGCAAAAGTGGGACTAGCTGAAATGTTTACCCAGCTAGTTCTGGACTAGTTACTAAAAATCTAAATTTGTCCAGCCCTGCTATGGTGTACCATAATCTCTGGCATGTTCACACAACATCACCTGAACATGCCAAATTTTTGGAAGACACAGAATCAAACGCCACAAAGTTTCTCTGCGGACCATGTTGTACATACATGATGGGTCCCTGTGGTCACTTATTTAATCCTTTATTTAGAGGATAAATCTCATAATCTTGTTCACTTTTTTTAGAAAGGAAACAATGCTGTTTCAGTTTTCAAAGTTAATAACTTAACCTACTTCATGGACACACCTTTTTACCACAAATGGTCAGCCCATGTAAATCCAGATCAGATGGCATAGATGTAGATTCAGATCAGCTGGCACATCTCTTTGTGGTCTTTCAAATGTGATAACACTCTGGTTTTATGCTAATCTTGTGTAGGAATTAAAGATGGCATGAAATTTTTCATCATTACCATCTTCCTTTTATGTGATTTTAATAAAAAGACCCTACATGTAATAAATAAATTATGGCAACAGTATGAATTGTTCACTGTTAACTGCAACAGCAATTTATGTACATCTTCATAAGCCACAAAAGGTACTGTATAACTGACTTACTAGTTATCAGAGAAGATTTAAAATAAAACATTTATTTTCAGAGATGTGTATCACCAACCTTATGAAGCCTATAGATACTTATGCAGAATTGGTAGACAGCTATGGCACAGAATATGAACATTACCATAGTAAACAGATACAAGGTTTGCATAAATTTTCTTTATTTTCATTTATTAAAGCTGCATGAATGTATAATAGACATCACACTGAATCTACCGGTGCATGAATATAAGTTACTATGTTAGTTTTTTTTTACATTTTACTTCATGAATACACCCTTTATCACATTAGTGACCAATGTATATCCAGTTCAGCAGGCTCATCTGTGCAGTCTGATCAGGATCTAGACTGTTTAAGTTTAGATTCATGAGGTTATTTCTGACCAAGAAGCAACCAGTTTAGATCCAGATCAAAAAATGTTCGGCTGACGTGGAACTATACTGTTGTCCATGTGATTTAAAGAGTCTCCATAGAGTAAGTCAGGAGTCAGGATACCTGAAGTAATTATCAGAGCATACAAAATCAATGTATTTGACAAATTTTATTTTTGTGTCTAAATATTTTAAATCAATTTTAACTGTCGACAAATAAATTTATAAAAGCAATAAGATATAAAATTATTTTTGAAGATAAATTAATTTGCTGTTGAATTTAATATTTCAGGAAAACAGCTTCACATGAAATGCTGTGGGGAGACCAGGTTAACTGTTCTAGACAGTAGAGGGAGCATACAGTTTACATATACTTCCACTACTAATTCCTGCAATAGAAGGTGCTGCTTTGGAAGTTTATGTCACTTGACAAGAAAAAGAATTGTCTAAACAATTATACTGTGTGATTGTGATATCAAATAATACAAAAACGTTTTAATGTAGACCTCATTGAAGAACAGTAAATGAACAACACCATCAGTATAATTTTGTTATGAATATAATTTGCTGTTAAATGGAACCATAGAAAATAGGAATAGACTCCTTCAGCATTTGCTTTTCATGGACTAATTTGAATGTTTCATTCTATTCGGATAATAAATTCCTCTACTGTCACTCATAGTATTATCTTAAGTCCTCAGACCCAAAAGTATGTTTGTTGATTTCAAGCTTGAATATTCAAAGAATATGACAAGCTTCGCTACTTGCTCTGTCATTGGTGTCACCATATTCCAACTAGGTATTTTAGGTGTTGTGGAATGATGTTTTACAATCTACCTTGTTAACCAGATTTTTATGAGTCTACATTTCTTATACCATCGGTCAGCCTTGCATTTTGATCACATTTTGGTGCTGTTTAACTAAGAGTTTACAGGCAAACTGGTGTATTCAACATCTCAAAGGATTCTTCCAAACTTCACAGAATCATTCAGCTCACTAAGATGTAGTGATGCATCTTACAACCTTGATCAGTTTTGGTTAAAAAGTAAAACAACAAATGATGACTTGTTTCTTTGTTTTACTGTTAAACATACGATATACATCACTTTTGATTCGTCGATTCCGAGAGAGGCAGTGCCTTAGTTCATATTACATTGACGTGGAAAAATCGTTATTGAAGTAAAAAAATTAAAGGGTTACTTGAGTTTTTTATGTATTTTAAAAAACTTAACTACCGTAGAGTATTAAGAACCTTCCTCTCTTGGTATCAGAACTCGGCGAATAATCTGCTGGCTTCTATCACAGTCCTGTCAAAATTTGTCAGAATAATAAAGTATCTTGTTTTCGTAAAGATAAAATCTACAAACAATGTCGGATTAGTGTATAAGAAGTCTAATTATCTAGTAATATCGTTTTTAGTTAGAAATTATTTGGAAAAACGGTGCGGTGCGAACATAATCTTCGTAGGATATAAAGTATGTTGCGGCCGGGGATTTTTTTTACTTTTGAATGCTTTATTTTCATGAATAGAGTGGAATTCATTCTCTACTGAAGCACTTAAAAAATTTAAGCAGAAATAAATGTGTAAAGATTTTGGTACTAAAATCCTGAAACGACATTGGCGCGCCCGGCATATTTTTAAGGATTTTTTTATTTTCTATGAATTGTGCATGACTCTACCTCAGTAAATTACTCTTACAGCAGTTGTGCTCATGGTCACTACTTTTTGTCTTTGATGACTCGCCGCCGGACATGATATCCAAAATACATGTATAATTTTTATATAAACTTCATTTCTTTCTTGTATTGCAAATATTAGCATAAGAACGAATGTTACATTTTATTCCACAGACTCTAACTGCGAATTTTAATAAGTTGCAAAAGATTCTGTGATTTTTCAAATGCCCATGACGATAGTTTGGGGGACGCAAAAACATGCAATACTAAGTTTTCCATTGATTAACAATTGACTGCTTTGTTGTTTTGATGAAAACTTAAAAAAGCAGATTGGTCACATACAATGGCAAGTGTGCAGGGATGCGAAGTTGTTTATTGCCAATACACAGGTTAGAATTGAGAGCAAGTAATATGCGTGAGTACAAGTTTTGACACTCAAAACCATCACAGAGGCTGCATTTTTGACGTCAAATAAAACAATTTTGCACCAAACTTGTCCATTTCTTTCTGGAAACCATTAATATTATTTAGTATCCACAACTTCGAACCTCGAACAACCCGGGACAAAAAAATCGGCGAAATAAGGGGGGTTCGTCCCCCCGAACCCCCCCCCCCCCCCCCTGGATCCGCCACTGGGTACATGTATTTTTATATTGAAATTAGGGCAATATTTATGAAACATCGATTGTAAACTGTAAAATGTGGACCGCAGAAATTAATGGCTGCGTAGTTCTACAAATTAATGTAGCAGTGTGCTTATCAGATAATTTTATCATAAACATTGGTCAGGTGAGAGATTATTAGCCTCCTAGTTGATCTCTCACTGATAGGAAAAAAAACAAGACAGAATTTCTTTTCTGGACTGGAAACTGTGTTTCCACTTTTTAGTGTCTTTATTATTGGTATCAGGTTGTTTAGTATTGTGTTTATATGCCTGGCAGTCATTTAAATTGAAACTGCCACAAATAATATCCTTTTCTTTTCACTCATAAAGCAAAATATCGTTTTAATAATCTTTGCCATGTTCTACATGGCCAACCCCGCGCCCTGTTTTGTCTTTAGAAAAAGTGAAAAGAGAAAAAGCGTCGAAGAAAAGGTCAGTAGAGGTAAAATTACAGTATTAAGGTCAAATCCAGCTCATTAAATACTTATAAGGATTTAATTCTGCTCTGGCCATCAAAGAGGTATGGTTGATGCGCTCTGAACTTTTCCAGACCACCAGCTATCTACCAACTACCGATGAAGTCAGTATCTGTAATCTCTACCAAAGACCTATATATGTTATACATGTATATAGGTCTTTGTCTCTACATAGCAAAATACAGTTATTATTCTTGAGCTCTTTCCTGACCGCCAGCTATAAACCAAAACCAAGCAAAAATGAAGTCACTGTCTCATATACTTTCTGATATATACTCAGGACGAACATTTCATGTGCAAATTAAAGCGAAAATAATTCTGAAATAGCAACGCTTAGTTATGATTCTTGTGATCCACACCTCTTCTCACTACCAGCTATCAACCAATCAATAATTAAGCATCTCAATTCGTTTCTGAAGTTAACTCCGTACACAAAGACATATGAAAGAAACTAGGGACATTGATACTGTAAATACATGTAATTACTTATGGTATTGTATGTATAGTTTTGGGGTCTTGCGATCGGTCTTGCGATTTACATTTTTCATAGACACCAGCTATCCACCAACAAAACCAGAGACAATATTTCCAATGGCTCCTGAGATGTACTCCGGAAAAAATTCATATGTAAAACCAATGGGGACTAATTCTGTTACACCACCTTGGTATTTTAATGGTTTTTATTACAAAAATATTACTAAGGTACTGCGCCTTTCGCCATTGCTTATTCATAGACAAAAAGTAAAATATAAAAATATCTCGAAAGGCACAATGCAGTTCAATTTTTCTTTTTTGTCTATGGCAAAGTATTAATGAAAGGCACAATATCTTAAATCAAGGAACACTAAAAGAAAGAGGAATAAGAGCAAGATAAAACAATTAACGGAACTACCGAAGAGAATATAGAAGTTTATAAATATATATTCTTTTGGCTGCTGTAATGCATATCTTAATCACTATTTGGATAACCATATCAGGGTTTTAAATGTTTGCATCGGAATAATATTACTTGAATACTGCTTTTTTTTCAAATAAAATGCAAACAGTTGAATAGCAAATATGATAAACCCTTTCTCAGTCGATATCTATGAAGATTGTCTACTGAAATATCGACATGCGCTGTGTAACAGTCTTCAAATATGAACCATTCTAAAGCAATTAGACTCTAACACAGCTGGTTGAATTTGGCAGAATGTCATTTAAAATTTTAGAAAATTACACGATTATCTATTTAGATCGAAAACTGACTTGAAGACTCTTTATTTTTTTTTTGTTAAATTAAGTTTAAATTCGTTCCTGCTTTAATTATTAGTATAAAATGTTAACCTCGTGGATATGTAATGTTGCAAAACCTGACTTGAAATCTTTAAACATTAATTTAAACTATTCGATTTAAACGCACTACGAGTTAATAAGACAAAATTCTACATGTATAACCAACACATGTTAAATGAACAAGAAGGTGATATTTATAATGATGTAATCTGAGCAAGATAAACGGGGCAATGCACACTTGATTTTTTTTAATTTAGATATAAACATTTCTCAGAAAAGATTCTATACCGTAATTTAATGCGAAGAAAGCATTTTGGTAATTTAAATGAAAATTAACCATGTTGTGTATGAATTCTGACGTCTGACGTTATCTCTTAACTTGTAAGAATTGGTTCTTAGACGTTGGACTAAATGCATTATTTATAATTATATAACATTGACTTTAAATGCAATTATAGTTGAAATTTGATAGAAATGGAAGAACAAAGTTTTCAAAACCACGAACACAAAAAAAAGATACACATATCAAAATTTTGCTTAATATCTTGTCGTGAGTAAAGTTAAGATAAAGAATCAACAACAATTGCTTGATATATTTTATCGAGTATACTGAACTTTTCAGCTAATGTATTTATTTAAAAAATATGACTTTTTTGCCGACCAATCTTTATTTTGACTTATGGCATACAATTCTCTTTTCTTTTTTTAACAATAAGCCCAGATGATAATGTATAAAATGTTAGGGCTATTAAAAAGAACATTTTCTTATATATTTCTTAAATAATCACTTAGGCAATTGAACTTTATTGTCGCATTTGCGTCCATTTTAAAGCAGAACAAACGTATTAGGTTATTTTCCTAGACAGTAGACTAAATGTATTATCGATGCATATCACATTAACTTTAAGTAAATAAAAATATTAAAATGTTGCGAGAAATGGAGAAAAAAAGTCTTCATATTGCCACGAACGCAAAACAAAGATACACTTATCATTTTTTGCTCAAGATCTCGTCTTGATTAATTGTTTATAGATGATCATGTTTTGAAACATTCATTTTGCAGAAATATACATATTCATTATGTTCCGCCACCAACGACGGCTTCAGCCTGATGCATGATTTTTTGTTAAGTTTATTCTTGTATTTGTCTTAAACGATAAGTTAATAATAACAACGTGTTTGATATAATATTTTATCGAATTTAATGAACAGTTCAGCAAACATATTATATAGTATAATCTTTAAAACATTTATGACTATTTTGCCGACCTATCTTTATTTATATCAATGTCTTACATCTCTTATTTTCATTTTTGTTATTATAAAGTATTATATGGTTTTAGAAAAAACTCTTGTAATGTTTATTTATTAATCGCTTAGGCAATATGAAATTTATTGTCGCGTATGCGTCCATTTTAAAGCAGAAAAGCCTGTGCAGATTGTTTTCATAAAATGGACTTGTTCAAGCTGGTATATATAGAAAGTAGAATGTTTGATTATTATGCCTTTCCTGCATACTGTAGAATTCAGTGACATGAGTTCCCGAAGTGAGATATGAAAGAGCAATAACACAGCTGTCAGTGGTTAGCCTGTTTGAGAGAAATTAAATATTGATAAGAGACAATGCTGAACTCGAAACAAGGTGATAGCTTAGGGGATCTGGTAAATGTAAGAATGTTATCGCCTTCTCAGCATACTTGAACAATCTTTCTTATCCAAACTAGGGGCTTCCATTAGGTAAACACGAACTATGTTTTTTTATTCAAAAAGATAAACAAGTATAAACAGATCTAAATCCATGTATTACTTAAAAGAATAATAATAATAATAAATGTTATATAGTTTCATAGAGATATCAAAAGAGGAAAGGAGAATGATTGAGTACTTGCTTTAATAATATCCTTATCACTACCCCACTACACCTCAGCAGGGCGCTCTAACTGCCTCATAATGATAAACATTCGGACGATAGAAAATTTGCTTCGTGCATTTTCATGTGTATCAACAAAGTGCTATTATTTCAACGATATTCATGAAGTAAGGAAATTTACGGAGAAAGTTCATTAAAATACAGTAAGTTATTTTCATTCATATAAAAAGAAATGCATAAGCTTAACAAAAAGCGACTAGATAAGTACGAGGTACAGTCAAAAAGTTCCAGGACTGTCATGATATCTTTTTTATCTTCCGTACGATTCAGTAATTAAATATATGATAAAAATATAACTATTCCACTGCAAGAACATATAAATATATGTAAAATATACAAACATAAACATGTTTTCTGATCCATTAGAATAGCCCACTATGTCATGTACGGAGCACTTCCGCGACGTCGTGACGTTCATATGACGTTTGCAAGGGTTGTTTTCATTTCATCTGTCAGCAGACGAGGAACCCAGCGCGCACATACCTTATTCATGTTCAAGTCCTGGGTCACTATTTTATGAACAGTTCCATGACACAGCCCGACAGTGTAAGCAATATCATCTAGAGAATTGCGCCGATCAGTTGCTAGGACGTTTTTAATCTTTTTGACTATGCGCGCATCATTTCCCGGCCTTCCGCTTCGCGCATTATCCTCAATATCCGCCCTACCTTTCCGGAAACGTTTGTGCCACTCAAACACAAGAGTCCTGGAACAATTAATAACACCACCCTTCTGTTTCATGAATTTCCAAGTATCAGTCGGGGTCATACAAGACATCGCAGAGGATTTAATTACTGTCCACTGCTCGGTACGTTCAATTAACGTTGTCATTTTCTTGCTTCAGAATTTTTACACGGCGGAAATTATACTTCACAAAATGGCGATACTTTAGCCGATCACACTAAAATTTTGTAATTGTTTGCTAGTTGATGTCGTGGGGAAAAATAAAGACGTCTTGGTGCTGTTATTTTGAGAAACTTCAAAAAGAATGTAGTCATCTCATTGCAAAATAAGGCAAATTCTGAAGTGCTCCGTATTATGGGTGTGGACATGCTAAATGTGAAAAAAATAAATTCAAATACTTGTTCAAACCTACTTTTTCATAGCTGTTGATATTAGATTTAAATAGAAATACATGCATGCTAAATTTTATGAGGATCCGACGTCAATAATTTGTTTAAAAGGACCAGTCCGGGAACTTTCTGACTGTACCTCGTATTCCAGATGTTATCATAATTCTTAAATATTTTTTAGACTCGCACTGAAAAAGGAATCGTTTAAATGTAAGTTCAATGGTCTGGTTTAAGGGCATATTTTTCATAAGTTGTTATTAAAACATGTCTTCGTTTTACTATGATGATAGAACTCTTACTTACAAAAGGTTGGAAGCAGTTTCGAAGCAAAATAAACAACAACAAACTTTTCCTTTCTTGGTGTAAAGAATGTGTTTTTTTCTACAATTTTATTTCATCTATATGCAATGGCGTTTCTTTACAAGCATGACATGTTTACAAAAATCATCCTACAATTTAACGGACCTTTATCGGCATCGAAAAATCATAATTTTGACCTCATTCCATTTTTTTCAGTATTTTAAAAGTTTTTTATATTTATTTCAGGTTTCCCAGCAATGAATAAAATGTCCTTTGGAGCAATAAACCGAGAGGAGTACCGTCGTAAGTTATTTTGAAAGATTTATAAATCTTACCTGGTAAAACCAAAAAGTAAACACAGCAGTATTCTTATTTGAAAAAAGTTTATTGTATTAAAGTAAAGACATAATAATCCTAAGATTTTGCAATTGTTGAATTTAATGTTATTTAGCTAACTAAGTGACACAGTTAAACAATGTGTGGGGCTCTATAGCTCAAGACCTCATTATATGAAAGTATGCGAATCTTTGACACTCTCTATCTTGTCAGTACTTATAAATTCCTGATTTTCAAACAAATAACTGATTTCATAATACAATATATTCAACATAGAATGAATGAATTGTTAATAATTTGCATTGTTGTTGTTGTTTCTTAATTGTCATCAAAATCGAAAGAGATTACTGAACTTTTGACAATCTTAAATTGACAATATCATATATGATGACATTTTCTTTTGTTGTTTGCACTGTAATTGTTATTTTTTAATTCTAATTAGGTACACCTTCTACAGGTAAATACCCCCAGAGTAAGCCAAGACTCCCGCAGAAAAGCGACGTCGACCGCCCAGGGTATAACATGATATTACTGGGGAACGAACCTGCACGGCCTATAAACTTCTCTAAAGGGGAAATGGTGCTTCCCTTGTAATAAGGGTCTTGCAACAATCACCGAAAGAATTTAAGACAACAGTTGAACTTCAAAGGAATTCAACCTAGACGAGTATGTTAACTTATACTTGTATGCATTTTCATATAAGTTTGTTTAAAACTGAAAATGAAAATTAATTGATATTTTTCGCACTTTAAAAGGAGTTTACTATACTTAAAAGTGTACAATTTATCGTTTTATGTTTTATAAAATGAAATTCAAAAACAAGGGAATGATAACTTTTTATCATGTTCATATTATATCATTTTATTATTATATTTTAGGTTCTGACAAACAATGATTTGTCACTTCCAATAAAAAGAAAGATGTTGTCACAGAAGAATAAGTTATTTAAGAAATCAGCTATATATTAAGCGAAAGAGAATGACTTGTTTCGCTTGCCCTCGGGCGGCCGGATATACGACAGAATTTTATTATGAAAACAGCAAAGAAAATCAAGTCAGCCGTATGAATGGAGCGTGGTTCTTCTCGCTTACTTTGCCTTTTGTTTGGTGCATGGAAAAAGGAAATTGTGGGAATTTCAATTTTTAATAATCAAGCCTTGAATATCATTGGATTATTTAACAGCAGCTTCTCAATATTATTGTTTTACAAGATCCTCGACAAAACCCGGTGCTTGCTTGGACGCTCTGTACCTGATCAGTGTCACAACTGCAATGAAGGTGATTTATTCCGGAATCTGACGATATTCCTTGATCTATTTAAGAAGCCGTTGTATATGATGTAGATTCACGGTGGAAGCATATTTGTTGGAAGATTAGTAATAACTTAAATAAAGTTTCAATAAAAACATGTATCAGCAGGGTTCTGAGCCCAATAATATCTCAAAGAAACTCTAAACGAAGAAATTCCGCTGTATTTGGAAAAGTGATGCCCGGACTCGTGATGTTTCTGGTATTGTGTCCGCTCATACTGGAAGGGACCGCCAGAATTTAAGAGATTTTAAGTTTCTGATATTTTTATTATTATTTATGCTAAGTTCGTAGTACTTTTAATATTTTAACTAGTATCCTACAAGACTGTTACGGAAATTTATTATATAATTGTTATTTGTTATGTGATTTACTTTTTGCATTCGTTACAATTACATAATTAAGAATATCACAGTATTGTCAACAATGTTAAGCGGTAAAATACGTACAATTCTTGATAGTTTATGTCCGAAGAATAATAATAAATCTGCGTTGTAACGCCGCTTAGCAGAATTGCCGCAATGTTATTGTGGTTGTTGATGATGATTAATTGATTGATTGATTGATTGATTGATTGAGTGAGTGAGTGAGTGATTGATTGATTGATTGATTGATTGATTGATTGATTGATTGATTGATGTTGCCGACAAATATTATTTCCCCTGAGCAAATGTGGAGCTGTGATAATTGTTTTGATTGCTGTTGTTTGTCCGTCGTCAAAATTAGACTTCTGTACGTTTGAAATGACGTTGAACGTTCACATTGTATCTTCATACAAATATCACTAGATTTCTGACACAAACATACAAAATAGATGCAATAATACTCCTCGCTTGATTATTTTTCTAAGTTGTTCTTTAACTACACTGCTTTTGCACAAGCAGTATGTTCTTTCAGTTGATTTTTTTGTCAATCGACGGCAAAGGTTTTAATATACATTTCAAGTTATAACTTACATGTAAACAGTTGCAAAATGGTAGATAAATGTTTGATTATGTTATTTTAAGACGAATAGAGCAAGTTCTTTAGTTCTCTGAAAACAGAGTTTGAAATATTATTTTTCCTATCGTAACTCGGTCTTTATTCAATGAACTGATTTCATTTTTTGTAAGAATTATTTTTTATTTATATTTGACCGCAGTTTACAGATGTTGTATGATTACCTAAGTGATAATGGTAGGAGTATTATTTCAGACATAGCTCGAAAGCTTAAACATCCATCTCTTGAATGGATAGCAGTTGAAATGAGTTGTCCGTCAGTTAAGGGGAAAAAGAAAAAAACAACATTTTTTCCGTATTTCATAGGAACGAATCTGGAGAATGGTTTATTATCACTTTACTTAATTACGATTTGTTAATTTGAACAGCAAGTAAAATTTGTTAACCACAATGTAATTAGTATTTATGTTTTACACGCAACATTTTCCATCAGGGGCCAGTATCTCGAAAAAATGTTCGTATCGTAAGTTAAGGTATGAGTTACGAAATCGCTACGAAGGCGCTACGGTAACGTTACACGGGTATCTCAAAACACCACTTAGCGTTCTCGTAACGCGTTACGAAGTTACGAATTCGTAAGAATTACAAAAGGCATATAATGGCGTAATTGACAGTGAAACATCGGCACATAGTAAACCTTTCAGAGCAAAATGTTTATTTATTCAACGATCTTATTTTCTAAGCCAAAATATTCTATTTTGCGGATTATTTGGGACCAGTGCAAACCACCTACTTTGTGCAAAATTGCATTAATATATTAAACCTATGATATATTGTAAGACATTGTCTGTTTCAAATAATTTGGACAAATAAAGCGGAAGTATTGCATTAAGAGACTTATCATCTCTGAGACTTATTAAAAGCGATTAAAAATAGAAAAATGACACGAAGTTTAAAGTTTGAGTCCCATCGGCTTTTAGATTGACATTCATGACTTAGACAAACTTACTGAAAACAAACAAACACAATATACAGTCCAACCTGTGCGAAAGACCACCTGTAAAGAAAGACTAAATGTGGACCGGCGGCAATTTATCATTTCTATTTTTAACAACAATCGTGAATTTAATCGCCGTTGCTTCAATCCATTATCTTTGAAGAATTTTAGCGGTCGTGAAAAATCCGTGATAATTTTGATTGAGAAGTTATTCAACAGTTTAACAAGAAATATCTTTAAAAAAGATAAACGGCGTTGATGGAAAAGATTTATATATACATGTATATAATAAAGAATGAAATATAGAGAGGCGAAGCAGACACAGTTTAGTTATTTTACTTTACTTGTTATAGCTGTTGACGAACCAACTCAGCCTTCTTAGTATGACCTAGAGATTAACCGACCGAATCATGACAACTCATAAATTCATTAAAAGTGTCTTTCAAAAAACATGTTGAAGCTGTTGCAACAATTTCATACGGTGATAAAAAGTAGATTAAAGAAGCAATGTCTTACATCTTCATTTATTCAGTTTTAATAAAATACCTTTTGTAGAGTTAGAACTCAAGATGAATAAATGTCCTTAAAATTTAATAAATATAAATAATAACAGCCTGTTACAAGAGCGAAATCTACCAACGTTTACGTAAATTAACTTTAAAAAACAAACGTGTCCCACCTGAGTATTGAACCTTGGGCCTCCGCTTGAGAGGCGAGAGTGTTAACCACTACACTATAGAGAACTTGAATTTCAATCTTGAAATTAACAATCAGTATCAAAGGAAGTAGAAAGGAATCAGTAAGAACTAGAAATATCTGCACTTCTCTTTCGTTTTACACTGTGTATTGTACGCCAGTGTTTACCTGACTCCCAAGAATATTCCATATAAAATTGTATTTAAGCCATCAATATTGACTTAACTAGATATTTTAATCGAACATATGTTTTTCTCCAATATAATTATCGCTTTTAAAAACGAAAATGCTCGAACATGTAAGTGCCAGGTAAATACTTACACAAAATATAAAAAATCGTTACGGTTATCGTAAACAACACCCAATAACAACCAATCGAAATAATCTATTTGATTTTCCCACTGCATACTCATAAAAATCCCACTAGATACCTCTCCACCCTGCTAGATGCCTCTCTGGTGTAAATAGCTACCAATCGAAATAGTTTATTTCATTTTCCCGCTGCATAATAATAGAATACGAGTATTATTTACAACATTTCATTGGTCGAAAAACTAGGTCAAAAGTGATCTTAGACAGCTAACGCCGAATAACGCCGAAAAACGAGAATTATCATTAACTGTCATGAAAATGCATCACGAGTGCATACACTGTAAGATTTCAAAAAATTTTATTGTGTAAATCTAGGTTTTTACTAATTGTTAAAATCCTAATTTGTTGTTGTTGTTTTTCAAATAATAAAATAAAAATAATTTTTAAAGATTGGCAAGGCAGCAAGACAGACGACATTGGCTTTTCATTCTGCGAAGGTTTGTACCACACAAAGACCATTTTCGTCAAAAGTTTATATACTGTTTATCGATCGCATAAACGTATAGCGTTCATCTTCTACGTATATCAATGCGTCCGTCTATCATCTATCGTGCATGCGTATATCTCGTGTGTATCGTTTGTAACCTTATACGTTCACTGTACGCTAACTGCTTCACATTGTCCCGTTGCGTACCGATAATTTGAAGCAGGTAGACCAGGATGAACCGCGAAGATTCGCGAAGATTGTGTCGGTATAATATCCCGGTGCGTCGCGGTTGTACACCGTGGTTAATCAGAATCACTATCGTAGCTACACCGGGAAACCCGTAAAGAATCGGGATGAGTGAATTTCAAATATAAAATCATGGTTTAAAGACGGCATCTACCGGCTTGCAGCGTAGCCATATCAAGACTCTGTCGTCACTTTATCGGAATTTACTCCCTGCTACCCTGTCAAAACGTAGTTGGACCAGCACGAGTCGTGGCTACGTCAGCTCAACTCAGAGGCACCGTGGCAAAACCGGGAGTTACCGTATCTCTAACTTGGACAGATGACATGCCGGTTTGAATACGGTTTGACCCTGTGGACTTTGGGTGGAGAGACGGATCATGCCCCGAAATAAGGGCATTTGGTTGCGCTCCCGGGGAGTTCCGGTTGAATTAACATTTTAAACAACACCGGGCCCACTGCCCGGTTATCGCCGGTTCAACACGGTTTATTCCGATTCAATACAAGTTTTACCGCTTTCGCTACGCTTAGTGTGCCGGTTGACCCCGGTGTCCGAACCGGGACGCACTGGGGCTGTAAACAGGGACAGTGTTAACCAGGCTATACGAGTACTTTGAATATTGAGTTGTGCTCAACCCGTGGCTAGACAGCATGGGCAGTAATATGCATTCCATTACTTGCAATGGCCTGGCTCAATCAAACCGAGTTTGCAATGTTTGTCGTATTTGGTGGCTTTCAAAGTTTCATTTTCATATATGAGGTGAGGAACATTTAAAAACAAATTGATTAAATAAATATTAAGAAAGTACCAAAAATTAAACTATTCTCCTGAGAATATGTTGAATTTGCGCAGTTTATTAAGTTACGAGAACGTTAAGGGGTCGATTTTTTTACCGTATGTTACGACCAAGTTTACGAATCGTCGTAACTTGCGAATTCTTCGAGATAGAGGAAAATTTGCCTACGAATGTCTTAAGATGACGTTACGAACAATTTTACACAAACGATAGCTTCGAGATACTGGCCCCAGATTGGTGGCCATGGGTTAAGGGGGCACTAACATTGCATATGGCGAAAACTGTCAAAAATTTCAAAACTGAATTTTGGGAAAAATACTCGTTGCCACCTAGATTTTAGTAAAGAAATGTATTTATCTAACGAAATACTAATGTTTGCAAGCTCAACATAGTCTAATTCATGATCTAATGAACAAACACACACTAAAGCAAAAGAAAAAACGTTTGCATGAGAACTGAAATTCATGCACAATATACCAAAACGACTCAATCCGAAATAAGTATGATAGTCTACAATCATTAGTGCCAATTCGTCAAAATAATGTTAGGATTTTCATGAAATTCAAGAAAACCTTACTTTAGGGTCTTCTTTCGGTTTCAGGGCAAAATCATTTTGATGTACCTTTTTAAATCTCGACGTTAATTCCCACTGACACACCAATGAAAGTAAAAAAATATAGTATCACGTGGCTGTATTTAAGTTTGGATTCTTAAGTTGTTTTATTTACATAGAACAGACAAACACCAAACAGAAATACCGTTTGCACAACAACTCTAGAATGTTTAAAAGGTCTAGAAAAATGATACAGATATCGCGTAAATCAGACATTTTAAGTAGTACATCAAAATGTTTTGACCATTAAACCGAAAGTAGACCCGAAAGAAAGTTATTCTTGAATTAAAATCTAGGTGACAATGAGTATTTTCCCCAAAACCCATTTTTGAAATTTAACCAGTTTTCACCATTTGCAATGTTTGTAAAACCTTAATGCAACCAAAAGATAGAGAGGAAAATAGAACACATGTTCATCAATTGATCGATTTCAAAAAAGACAGCACCAACATGAAGGCAGTTCTTTTTCAAATTAGATACGAAAGCAGAGACTTTTGGATGATGGCTGTATGACATCATCTAAAGTTGATTTTCTTAAAGTTTGATTCAGTTGCATTTACAAAAACGTTACAATTGAAACATTTTAGAAGACATTATGAAAGGTCAAATCAAATCATATTTCCCGAGTATAATATAAATACGCCGGATCGTTCACATATTATTACCAAGGTGGCTTTGACTGGATATCAGCATGTGAAATAGTGTTATTAATGGAAAACGCATGGTTGTGTATAATCAGTTAGTTGTAAATGCTTAATACTCACCTATTGGCATATTTTACATTAAATCAAAATGACGTTGGGTAACTGCATTTATTTATTTCAGAAAAAAATAGAGACTCGAATACATATTAGAAAATTTAAAATATATTCTAATCAATAAATTCCGGCCGGACTCCTGTTTTAATTCCGCCCGGTTTCCGGGTGAAAATCCAGGCGGAATTTCGGGTCGAAAATACATAAAAATTACGGTCGGTTTCCGGGTGAAATTTCTGCGGGATTGCGGGTGAAATTCCGCCTGGATTCCGGGTGTAATTCCGGATGGACTTGTTGGCTCATTTGCATATTTCGCCTCCATTTACGCCCGGTTTCCGGGCGGTTTCCGGGTGAACATTAACTTTGGATATGTATGATGATTTTCGCATTGTCCGCCTGGAAATTTCAATTTATTCCTGCCATTTTCCGGGCGTACCTTTTCGTACGGGTATTTATACTTACATAATGTGTTACATAGTACCTGTACATGTAGAGTTGTGGAAAAGTGCACAAAAGATCCGACTAAATTACATTTATTTAGAATATTTCATATTTTAGTTTAAATTTAAGAATTGCTCTGGAATGTGTGTATTTGTTTTCGAGGAACGGTATTATGCTTACGGAGAAAAAAAAAACATTTCCGACTTGTGTCGTGCAGAAGATAAGTAAGTCTGATTTAATTGTCACAAATGGGGAAAAAAGGTCCACATTGTTAGTAATTGTAATCCCATAGCTTTGAGAATACCACAACGTTGTCATTGTTTTTGATTTTTCTAAGCAAACATATTCGTAGTTAACAAAGCAAACACAGTTAGATTAAGAGTTTTTACTCACTTTTATCCTAAAGTCGCTTTCTAATTTTCCATAAAAATAGAAACATAACTAGGAACTATTTTATTTCTGTCGAAATTTTGTTGTAAAATTGCAAGCCAAAACGTTTATTCATAATTGTGATTGATATTCAAAAAAGTCTGAAATCGAAGTAATTTTCTGAATAAATTCAAAAGTATTTTTAAAGAAAGTAAACTTTCCATGTGGTTTAAGTAGACTTTTAATTGATTCTGTTTTCCTCGATAAACATACCTTAAGTTTGCTTTATTAACACTACTTTGGATTACGAAATTTTGTAATATACATCACGATTAAAAGAGAAGTTATCGGCTTTTTAAAATAATAAACGAAACTACAAAGGACACGAGGACTACCTGTACGAAAAATGTTTACTTGAGGGTATCTGTTTAATAATACTTATAATTTAAATGCATAGTTTTAAGCAAATCATCTAATTGGCAAGCGGTGTTTTCTGCTATAAATCAATTAATCAATATGTTTTACATAACATCACTCGGGAACAAAATATTATTGGAGGTTCTCGACAAAATCATTTTACCTGTTGACTTAAAAGAACGAAGTTTACAAAGCCACAAGATAAGCAAGCTCCCATGGGAGGCCACATGATACCAAGTGGCATGATAATAACGCACTGAAAATTAGACTTTGACCTCAATATACTTTGGGGCATTATAACGCACTGAAAATTAGAGTTAAACCTCAATATACTTTGGGGGATATTCCTGATTACTACAATTCAATCTTATTTTCATCAGAAATGAGACAAAACACAGATAACACTACCACCAGGGCCGTTGTCGAAAATGGACATGCCATTTCATACGTTTATAAATTGTGAACTTAAAGAACGTTTCCGGTTGTTTTCTTGAATTTTTTACTACGTGTGCATATAGGTACATGCATGTAATAAAAATTATTTATTCTAGCAGAAGAGTTGTGTTTCTTTGCAGGTGTACCAGCAACACATTCAACCATTAAGAACACGATTGCTACCACTGCGAAATATTTAACACCCGGGCCTTCTGTTGATGACACGTCAATTACACTTAAAGAAACAACCAGTATAATGTCTACAGGTGCTTAATATTAATTACTTAACGTATTCTCTTACATGTTTTTAAGAAATCGTACATTATTTATAAAGATAAACATGCATGTGCATGTAGAAAGCGCGCACATTTTCAGTGACCAGGGAAAACACGTCGATACCTTATAAAATAATCCAAGAGCCATTATCGATAATGGCGCTGCCATTTCATAAATGTGACCTTGAAGAATACTTCCGGCTGTTACTTAAACTTGTTACAAAATTTAGGTGTATATATGTACTTGTAATTAAAGGTTAATTTAGCAGAAGACACTTTAATTTCTTTGCAGTTGTGTCGGTAACATATGCAAGAACTTACATGATTGATACCAGTACGATATACATGTACCCAACACCGAGGCCTTCTGTTGTAAACAAAGAAACGTCTACACGCATGGGTGATGCGGAAGGCGCTAACAGAAAAGAAGGTAGTGCGTGGTTCCGTGCGTGTGTGTTTATATACAAACCTTTCATTTTAATTTAACGGCTTTTCACCTCGATACAAATTTTGCTTAAAGTTATTTGATGTCTGTCCTATGCTACAGTTTCAATTATCATTAACCATTAATCTAATAATAATATTTTAGCACCACTGTATTTACTCTTCGCCTATATTTTTTTTTAGACGAATATAATGCTCGGAAAACAAGTGTGTTATTTTCTTAACACAGCGCGTAGGAATTTCTTAAAAATCTACTCAACATCATTTCGGTGCATGAATAAAGAACACAAATTCAAAGCTTACCACAGAAGGCAAATATCATGAATAGAACTGATAATAAACCGAGCCAAAATGACAACTTGACGAAACAACATGGGGCACTTGGGTTTAGTGACGCGATTTGCTTTATCCTATTTTATCCTTCATTTACGCTGTGCCACATTTCTGGACAGATGAAAAACAGAAAGATTTTTTTTCAATGGTCAAGGTTTTTTCGTATTACCTAAATTATGATGAGATCGATATTTTAACGAAAGATTATCAAACAGATTATTTGACTGTCAACTTATCTTCCTTGCATGTGTATCATCAACATATGCAACTTCTCAAACCAGTATAACTAGTGTGAAAGATGAAACATTGACGACTTCAGCTGACATAACTAAATCCTCTGCAAGCACGAGTCATGTGTACAGAACTTACAGTACTAATGGTAATGTGTATGCCTTCTTTTGTGTACGTGCGTGAGTGCATGTTTGTGTGCGTATTTGTGTTTAAGCCGTTTAGTTACTGTTAGATGTGATAATGGTGTGTCTATTTATTAGTGTTGTATTATTGCGAGTTCACTTAATGTTTACCGAAAAACAACTTGACATTTTACAGCTTCAATTAATCATGATCTAGCAAAATTTGTTCAAATTTAGGTTTTCAAACTTCTTGTATCCCCTCTTTCATTCTATTGCTATTAAGAAAGGTTTACGCGGTAACAAAAAAATACATAAGAAACGTAGTAAATCTAAATTTAGCGCATAGTTAATCTATTCATCCTATCGACGAATAAATAAAGGTTTTAAATTACCGAATGATATTATTATTATAAACCTATACCGATGAAAAAGAGAAGTAAGCATATCAAGAGTTGCCAAACCCTGAAAGCCCACCCACCCCCTTTCCCCTAGGCAGCCAAAAGGTGAGGAAACGTGAGCATGGGTACTTTATAAAAATTCAAATAAAAACCACACACAAATAACGAAAAGAAAAAACCTGAGCGGATTACCGTTTGGAAAAGGTCATTTGGAAAACAATTTGTCACTGGGAGTTGAAACCAAGTTACACCATCCTCACACCTTCCCCATCGATATTAACAAACAAGTTCACATATTTTATGGGGAACCATGTAGAATTGTCCTCCTGTTAAAAACAACGAACATGGTTGAAAATAAATTACATTTCAATAAATGTCATTGAAAATGTGCATAGTCCGTAAATACAACTTTCAATAATATTTATTATAAAAAAGAAAAAAAACTGTTACGTTGAACATTGCTCTTTTCGATGTCGTTTTATGCTGCTTTATGTGTCAGTTTGGATATTTCTGGATCTTAATGTGAAACCTTTACTTAATGTGTAACCGGCTGATGATTTGCACAGTTATAATATCGTCCTTTACAGGCTAGAGAAGTACATTAAACCGAATACATTTTGGTTAAATTAAACATGAAGAATTTTCTGTTTCGTTCATCTATTAAATCATGAATTGTGTTTGAAACGCTAATATCCCCATGTTGAGAAACTGTACCAAATGCTGACGCCGATATCATCATAACATGATTACTACAGCCACCCTTTACACATAGAAACAGAAAGACACCGTCTAGATTTATGAGAAACGCCGAGGACAAATATATCAGACCTATTCGACTTTTCACAAAAAAAAACATTCAATAAACGTTCGATTATAAGTTGTTGTATATGTATTTAAGACAACAATATTTTGAATGACATTGATTAAAATTATATTAATGTGATGTTTGATTGAAATTTATTAAATTTTTGTACGCATCAGTTTCCCGCAATCAAGACAATGTCGACGTTCCAACGAAACGAATACGTGTAGATACTTACACAGAAAAAGCACACGAAGCTACTGTTATACCGGAAAGCGCAAGCGACGAAATGATTCACAACAAAGAAAAAGATTCGATTCCAACATGGGTAACGGTGGTTATAGTGGTTGCAGCAGTAGCCGTTTTAATGGTGATTGCAGCCGTTGTAAGGGTTCTACAAAAATGGAAAGGAAAACAGTAAGTAGAGTGGCCAGAGAAAAAGTCTATATAGAAAAAAGGCACTAGAAAACATATAAATAAACATACTCAAAGCAAGACAGTTTTTAAAATATGACTTTGTTTCACATAAATCAAAATTTAACAACTTTCGCTTTCCTGATTAATTTGTTTGTTTATGCATTAGCGTTTAAGTGAGTAATAGTGATTAGAATTTATACTTTTGACTACAGGAACAACCTGCCTTAGTCTGAAGTTTTTATTTGCATAACGAATTAACATTCGTTTGAATTGAATTTGATTAATTGCGAGTATTGCGATCATAATTCAACGGTTGCTTAGCTTTGACATATTGATTTAGTGACGTTTGCCTCGAACTTAATTTAACAACTTACCGATTGCACATGTAGCACTTTGAAAAAAAGTATTTGTTATTCAAAAAATTTGTTATATTTTCACCACTTTCGTATTTAAAGTGATGTTAGTAGCTGCAACAGAATGTTGTTATTGTTAATACAATCAAAAGAATTACATACATATTTTATGTATGGAATGTCTGTCTTTGCTTTAGTGTATGTTTCAAGATAATTGTTTTCATTTTTCAGTCCAAATGGGTCTCAAGAAAGTGGTAACAATTACGTTTAGTAATAATTTATTACTGTTTGAATGTCATTTACGTGATACTTTAAAGTAAGAAAAATAATTAAGATATCACGAATTACCATAATAAGAAAACAAAGCATTCCCATGCAGCCAAAAATTAGAGAGAAAAGAGAACATTACTTTACGAAAAGATCAATTTCATAAGAGACACCCCAACCAATTAACAAAAAGGAGAACCCCTTGGGTAATCTCGTGGAACTTTCAGTGCTAAGGTCTTCAGTGCTGAGGAATTTGTAAACAAACTTTTTTATGAAACCTCCAAGCCAGTTACGCCTTTCTTTGTTAACTTAAAACGATGTATAAGTATGTTTAAAACATTTCCAGAATAACTTTTTTGCAACTACGCTTACTTCTATATAATACTTGAGGTAGGAAACCAAGCCATACAGAGACATAATCTGAGACATAATCTGAGCACAGAAACGGCTTCTTCGCCTAGCCAAGAGCGAATTTTACGAACATGCCATCTTAGTTCTCAATAGAGCGAATTTAAGGCTCTACTTTTATATGTACATGTATTTACCAATGTCATTCCGAACGACTCATAAACTTGCATTAACAAATTAATTAGCATGGTAGTGTTTTAATTTATTATGTTTATATTTCACTATTATTATTATTAAACGAATTCACTATTTAATAAAACCTGTGTCCTTTATGCAGAAAATAGTTTCGAGCCTCCACGAATATTGAAAACAAATATTTAAATAAAGATCTACTTTTTCCACAAACTGTTTTTTCATTTGTTAGCTCACTACTCGAGATCCGATGAAAAAACAGAATTAACAGGGCAGACCGATGAAATACCCGAATATGCCAAAGTAATATCTAAAGAGCACCGAAAATGCGACTCAAAACAGGAAACTTGCGAAAAGGTCTGTTTTTGTATTCAACTTTACATATTATTGTATAATTTCGAAAAAAAAGATGTTCTTAACTATCAAAAGAATTATTAGACTCTGGTTTTCTTAGAATGGCATTTTAATAAAAAAATTAGTGCGATATAATAATAATTTAAAGTTGGTATTTTCAAAATTCAAAATTAAATCACTGTACGGTTCGTAATTATTTTACGTTCTGTTAGGATAATGCTGCAGAAGTTAGCCGAAACAAATCGGCTCGTCAAGTAAATGTTCTGATATACCATGATTACCGTAAGATATATTTGCACAGCCTTTCGGTGTTTCATTAAAAAATACATGTAATATGTCAAATTATAATTGTTCATTTTACATCGGAAATTATTAATGCGTAAATTAAATAATGTATTTTGAAGAGCTTTTTGATAAAAACTTGATTTTGCGAATTAACTATTTCCTGATAATAAGCTGTGTGAATTAAAGATATGTTATTCTTGCTGAATCACCAATTTCATTTACTACCTGAAGAAAAATCAATCAATCAAAACAACATTTCAAAAAATACATATCAGGAATTACCGCATTCAGAAGACACAGTATCCCAACACAGTCAAGAAGAAAAGAAGACACAACAAACAATCAACAACAAATAAGAACCCGAAGGGTTTCCGCACTGTAACTGTCAGTGGCAAAACAATTTGCCATAGAGTGGTTTAAAACAGGTTCTGGGTTACACTAACCTCACACTTGGCCCAACAGGTTCTCATATAAACAAGTACAAATTGTCCTAGTGCAAAAAATCCAAGCTACCCACAAACCCGACAATATTGCAAATCACACAACCATACAAAACAAAAAAAGTTAATAGCATATTCAAGCAAAAGGGCGGGTACTCAATGATCTTACCGAGACCAGAGCACCTGACGACAAATAAGCAAGAACACGAGGACATGGATAAAAGAAACAACTCGAGATTCTATGTTCTTTTACCAGATTTCCCCATACATTCATAAACTCCTAAATCCCTGTCACCGTCGTGCATTCAAAACGACAAAACTGCAACAAAATGGCAAATAAGCGATAATATGACACATACACTTTAAATGTGCTACGAAACTTGTCAAATATTTAAGAAAGGGAGTTTTCCTATTGCTTATGAAATTGCTGAAAGTAAATGTTTTGATATATCGATACAAATATTTTTTTAGACAACACCAAGAATTAACAACACAGAAACAAAAAACCAGCTTGTGTATGCTGAACTCGATTTGCAACCTCCCGGTACGTTTAAACAAAGCGCAGATCAAAACAAAGCTACAGAGTACGTGTCAGTAGACTTCTCGAAAAACGGGAACCATCCAAGGGAAAGAGAACCAGTCAGAAAAGAACGTAGCTACAGAGTACGTGTCGGTAGACTTCACAAAAACGGGAACCACCCAAGAAAATAAGCTCAATCCAGAAAAGTAGGAGGCTACAAATTACGTGTCAACTCAATTCTCTAAGATGGACTCAATACTTTATGAAACACGACAGACTAATAATATATTTAATAGCCACCAATGTTTATAGTTTTTTAAACATATTGGTGGCACCATCCCATGTACTACATAACCTTCCATGCATAATTACTGACTTATTACATGTACACTCGTATACTTGTGCTTCAAGATTAAAATGTTCTATGTTATTATAAATATATAATATCAATTTAATATAATTTACGTAAAAAGTACAGCAAATATCTTTGTATAAAAATATTGCTTTGATACATATTTATGTAGATCTAACGAAACGACAATTCACACAAACGAAATGTTCAGCTGGTGTCTATATATTAAGTTTACTTAAGTGTTGCTTAAGTTTACTTTAGTGTTCCTTGGTTTTGTATAACATGTTCAAGGAACTCATTAAAGTCAAGTATTTATATTTCAAGTTTTTCGAGAGGTCGCGTTGCTAGAAACCTTTAAATATTTAAAGGTCTCACGTTTATCTTCATATACAGCACGTTACAAGATAGAGACATTGGCTATTTTTAGGCCTGTAGCTCGAACATATTTTTCTTCCATCCCCTTCCCATATCCAACAGATATCTAGAATTTTGCTAAGTATTTTTCCGAAAGTTTATTGTCTGTTGTGCAGTTTGAGTAACCAGTGGAGAGTGGGACATAAAGAGGTTGCGGAGATTTTAATACAAATTACATCTTTTAAATTTTGTAAATTACAAAAGAGGACTTTGAGCATTTAGTTCTTTTTTGATCTGGAAATGATTTAAAAAAACTAAAAACAGTATGTGTTATTGTATTCCTTTTGACTGATTTCGTTTTTATTTCAAACTTGTTTCTCTTACATAATGTGTTACTGTATTACTCTAAGATGTTAAACTGTTAACAAAAAATCGGTTGGTAAATATTTTATAACATTATCAAACAAAATGTATCAGATTGTTTTTTTCAAACAGAAATGTATGTTCAAAAATCTAAAATGTTAACCAACTATTTTATTCCAACATAGTTTTTTTTTATTTTAAACAACCAAGCATGAACTAAAGTGTGAACTTGATTAAATGGAATTGATAACATTTTATTTAGTGTTCTTGAAATTAGCATATTAACTTTTTACTTTCACTTACCATACATGGTACAACATTACTTATTAAATAAAGTATTTCTATTCGAATTTATTTACATGAATATGAAGAACGGTGGTTCCATTTTTAGATGGTAATATCCCACGTAAAACGTTTATGGGTTAATATCTTTAAGCCTGGTAGTTTTTCTAAAGGTAGTATCAATACTAAAATTTTCAATAAATTTTTCAAAACAAGTTTTAATTCTGGAAAATTGTCTAAAGCTACTTTCAATACTAAAAAATTCAATAAATCTTTACAAAACAAGTTTTAAATCTGGTAAATTGGTTCAAAAATAGAAAAAGTCCTGTTAAAATCACTACTGCAACACAGTTTTTATTAACCAAAAATTAAGTTAATTTCGTAAAAAAAACATCTGTAAATTCAAAAATACTTATGTGATTGTCTAAAGACTTTTGCATGCTTAGTGATTGACCCACTTACAGTTGATCACTTTACTAAGTAAAACCTATTTGTTTGCAAACGGGGGCAAACGTTTATAAGTTAATGAAGACTTCTAGAAAAATCTTTTGTAAAAATCGTAGTGTGAAGATGGTGAACCCTAGAAACTGGTTTAAACCCTTATTGACACATTGTTTTGCCATTGTCCGTCCAAGGCTACTTCGTGTCGTGCGTGTAGAGAACATGGACAAGGGGCGTATAAAAACGAAAAAATGCTTATATTGACAACGACAAGCAAGAGATGACCAACGACAATGACATCAGTTACTTGTAACTATACCATGTTTATATTAAATAAGACTGAGTACACATTATCGTAAACAATGGTATTGTATTACAATAAATTTTAAAAAAATACAAGTGTGTATTTATCGTCATGTTGAACCTGACTTCTTTTTCCAAAATATATTTGAGCCGTCTCAGGTCTTTGGGTAGATGACGTCATACGTTAAAATGGCGTCATAAGGTTGTACAAACGACATTGTTTTTAATCTGTACTCTCCTGAACCTTATAAAACTATGCCCTCATATTGCTTTGCAAATTTAATTTTATATATGGCAAAAATTAAAGCTAATGTTTGGTTTAAAAAGGAGTCTCTATAAAGAGACTCATTTTATACGATATACACACGACCCAATCATTAAACTGTAAACATGTACATGTAACACCGTCCGCTTCGTTTGGTAGTTAGAAGTTGTTATTTAAGGGTGAAACGTCAAATCGTAAACACAAGTCATCACATCTGCAGTGATAGGTTTTGAAGTATGTATAAACGGGTATTAAGTTATAAATAAGTAGACAGTCACATGACAGGCAAGTTAAAATATATGCGGGTTATAAGCACAAATGTTTTTGTTTTTTACCAATTCGTTATTTCAATATTACTGTCTTCTTTTGTTGTAAATTTATATTGATCACTGATTAAATATTTAATTCGCCCATGTCTTCAAAAGATTATTCCTGGTTACATACAACGAGTTTCCTTTATCATTCAGTTAAAAATAATATGATGGGATTTTCTAAATTCTGAATTGCGTTTAAACTTAGTATCGGGTTAGAAATTTGTTAGTATTGTCACAAAATCAGGCGGATATGAAATTGATTTGCGGTATTGTAAAAAAACTAATAATAAAGGCTAAGCAGGAAATACGTCGCAATAAGTAAATTCCTTTATTTAAGACCACGGTGACCGTGTAATTAAAGAACACATAGATAATAAGACTACCACTATTCTGTTGTTCCATTGTATAGTTTTGTATCATTTTCTACTCCAAAATATAGACGACCTCTCTATCAAGACCACTTGTTTATTTCCAAAATTATGTTTTTATAGTTTGGTTTTACTAAATTTCTTTAAAATCTATTTTCGGAAATCGATTTGTCATGAGGGAATATTACTTGCGCAGAAAATCTTCCGCTTTGGCTTTTTTCTTTCATCTGTATGGGATCAACAAGTTTAAGAGTATCTTGCTTCCAGCATTTAGCAAACTTCAAGCACCTAAACTTAGAAAGTATTTCTAACAGCATGATTACATTATTACATATCATCTTTGCAATTGAATAATAAATTAAAATTTACAAAATGATAAATAAGCATACACAATTCTTTTAATTCAGAAATACACAATTTCTTCACACGGTTAATAAAAATAGTATGAAGATAGTGCAAATTTTCGCTTCATTTTCTCATTTAATAACAAAAAGCGTCACAGAAAATCGTAAACATTATAATATTTGATATACATTCTACTACAGTGTTTTTTGATTTACCAAAGCTAGCTTACCGTTCAGAACCTTTGACGATAGCTTCAACAAATGTATAAAGCGTAAATGGTTTAATAGTTGACGATAACTTTATCCCATTTATTTAGCGAAAATGAGTTTAATAAACAGAAAATTACAAAGCTATAAAAGGCAAAAACAATTAAGTTCTAAATTCAACATTTGAAAAATAAACCGCAACAAACCAGATGATGTAGTACATCATGCAAACTCCAATGCATCAATTTTAACACAACAGGAGCGGCTTCGTTCAACTATGAAAGAGAAACGGGACATTATTCCGTTTGTGTGCACATACAATCCATTATTGCCTAATTTTGGCAGTGATAAATCAATATTGAGGACTGCTAAAATGTTTCTCTAACAACAGTGTAAGGTAAGTACTTTTTTCAAACACAATATCACATTTAGCAAGGTTTATCTCCTAACATGCAAAAAATGTAAAAAAAAAAACAACAGTCCCTTGGTCCGACTCCTCAAAAGTGTAGCATGAGAAGAGACATCCATAAATTTAATATAAAGGATAATTCATACACTTTAAATTAACTACCGTTAAACATTTTTAAGGTTTTGTTGTTTATAATAACGATGATGATGATGATGATGATGATGATGATGATGATGATGATGATGATGATGATGATGTGGTTGTTGTTAGAGGGAACGTGCCTGTCAGGATCAGGGGTCGTGGAATAGGTGCGCTGAGCGATGCAAACAAACTTGTATCACTGCATTAATATCATACAGACACTAAAGTGTTAATCCACTTTAAGACACTTGAAACACTTTCATATTTTTATGAGAATTGTGTATTAATATGCATTTCCATTGCTGCCCATGAAAAGTCTCGATCAAACCGAGCCTGCACTATTTTCAAATTTGTCGTACTCGGTGGCTTTCAAAGTTCCCATTTCATCAATTTCAATATCACAGAAGCGTTGAATGTGCCGTGTGGCGGCTGTAAAAAGTCTCCCCGTACATTCAATCAGTGCCGTTATCAGTTATCTCCTTTGAAGGTCGTTGAGCACGATATTTATGTCAATAGTACTTCGAAAATTGCTTTTGTTTAGGTAATTTGGCCAGTTTATAGATGTGTAGTTTCAATATCCCAGCCAATATAGATTCGGATATTGTTTAATCACCCCAAGGATAATACTTCCTGCTTTTTAAATTTTGCCTTTGGCGTTTTCTGTGATATGCAGGATTTATATTCTCAGATTCCCTATAAAAACTCTTTTTTCTTTAGTTTCGTACATTGTTTTCTCGTTTACGGCAAACCTATTCTGGGGACCATGCGCCGCTGAACATGGCATGGTATTAATCTAAAAATAGCGCATTGAAGGTTCCATGTTCACCGCCATATGCATGCCATCGTTTGGAATGGATCAAAATTGTACTGTTTATTGGGGGTAAATATTGAGTTGCGCTCAACCTGGGGCTAGGCGGCGCGGGCATTAAAATGCATTTCCATTGCTGCCCATGATCAGGCTCAATTAAACCGAGTCTGCAATGTTTTCATATTCGCCGTATTCGGTGGCGTTCAAAGTTCCCTTTTCGTCTTATTCAGATAATAAGAAGCTATTATCCCGACCTTAATCAAGACAACCTATTATACCATTTTATTCTTTCATTCTAACCCATCTTCTGTCTAACATGATTGTACAATATTGGCCAGTTCCGGTGCTAAAGTGTTTTCACTTTTTAATGGAGATGTTGATTGTGATTTAGACTCATATATATGATAATTTCTATCGTGTGTGTATGAGGAAGACTTGCAGTTCTTAAAATTACTCGTTTATCTCGGGATGAATTTTCAGATCGTGATTATATTTTTTGTAACTGCAAAAATAGAACAGATATTTACAAGTTAGTTTCATTTTCATAAATATCTTTCATTTGTATTTATACTGATATATGTTTTATATTATCACCAGCAATACTGTAACTGCAATAACTAGTCACTAGTTTACGTCTTATTCAACAATACTAGTCTATGTTATTGGTTGCATAGTAAAACTTTTTGTTATGTTTTAGATGAATGCGGCAACACACATTCATGGCAAAAAGGAAACACCGCAACAATCGTATTTTCCCCGTATTCCATATTCAAATCAAGGACATGGATACACAGTATTGGACAACTTGGTCAATACCAATCTCCGGTGGGTGTCTATAATAGCAACGATAACGGTACCCGGCCGACAAGGTACATTGAGGAATTCTCCGATGGTAGATACATGCTAAAGATACATGATGTCACAACTAATGATTCGGGATTATACAGTGTTGTTTGTATCACTGATAAGTTGGGATTCTTCTTTAGTGATATAACGGATTTACAGATCACTAGAGGTTTGTCAATGATTCATTGTTTATTTCACTTCATATAAGCTTTACAATGAAACATAATTATACAATAGTAAAATGTTAAATATGCATAACAGAAATTGCCAAAACAAAAACACAGCCTTCCCAATCAGCAAAACAGAAAATATGTATTTCCTGCTTACAAATCAACTTTTTACTCAGTAGTTTTACTAGATGAAAAAAATCGAGTCGTTGTGTGAGTTAAAGTTAATTCACCAAGAGAACATGTGATTATTTCTTCAAATGAAAACCTGTGTTATAGGGGTACATTTGTATCTTACCAATGACCGTTCAAGGCTCTCGTTTGCATCAATTATGTAGGTGTCATTTTGACATTAATAATATTAATATCCGATGCTCTCCTTTTAAATTATCTCTTTTGGCTGTGCGGGGAGGTTGTTTTTCCTTAATCAGGCTATTCCTGATATTCATTTGAATTTTTCCTTATTAACATAATAAAAACAAATGTCTTGTAACGCAAAAGTAAAAGTAATTTCAGCTTTGTACATCAAGGAATTTCATATACAGAAAAAATATATCTGCATGCATGCGTAGATAGACATTTGAAACATACAACACTTGTGCACGTCATCACAAACAAAAACGGAGTGCATGTAGCTTACTTTTGTGACTAGCAAAATTATATTAAAATACATTGCAAGTTGTTTAAGCACAGATAGTGATACAGTTGAATATTCCATTAGCTACATGTGTCGAGTTCACCGTCATATGCATACCATCGTTTGGGATGGATCAAAATTGTACCGTTTATTGGTGTAAATATTGAGTTGCGCTCAACCCGGGTCTAGGCGGCGAGGGCAGTAGTATGCATTTCCATTACTGCCCATGAACAGGCTCAATCAAACCGAGCCTGCAATATTTTCATATTTGTCGTGTTCGGTGGCTTTCAAAGTTCCCTCTTCATCTATTTACCTAATATCTCTTTCAGAACATAAAACGACTGAAGTCGAGAATAAGATTTTATATCAACCGATAGAAGAGACGACTCGAAAGTGTGACGATAACCCGGTAAATGACAATAAAGTAAACCATTCTGCGAAAGATAAGACCATGATAATTGACATTGTGATAGGGATTGCTGTAGGCATAGTTTCAACGTCAGCAGTCGTTCTCGTGATTCTGCTTATCTGTAAACATCGAAAGACGCCAAACTCAGTTAACATCACCAATACTGAAAACCATACAGTGGAAGCCATGACTGTTGCCAGGTATGTCATTTTAATCAGACTTTATAAAAATCAGATCCTCTGCACATTTTCGGCGTTTGTTGTCATGTCATAACGGTGTTTCGAGTACTAATCGCATTTAGAGGCATCGCAATTGGTCTGTACCGCAATGACATTTGAAATGGTTAAGTGTAACCACATGCACAATTACATACCTCTTCAAGCACACGTGTACAGGAGAAAATCCATGTATTTGAATTGATTGAATTTGTGGTATTTTACTACTGTTTGTATGTACCTTTTTTAATGTAGCTTCATGTACTTCACATCTTTATCACTTTGGAGAACATCTGATACATGTTTGACAAAAACTAAAACAAACACTAAATTAATACTCGACAAACAAACAAACGAACAAATTAAAAACACTGGTAGACTTATATAAACATAAAACTTACTAGTTTGTGTTTTTATAATTGTAGTTCAAGGAATGAAAGCAACAATTCAAATTCAAGATATGTAAGTTTACTCCCTACATCACGGAGTAACAACAAGCGGGAATACGCAGACGTAAGTTTTAAAGTTTACTGAAGGCTGTTTTATTTATTTAATACAAAACTTAAACCAGAAAATGCTTTATTCACAAAACAGCCCGTCCACAGAGGCAATAAAGAAGATGAAAGTAAGAGCATACATTTCATTTGTCTAATATCATAATAAACACCACTAAAATTAACGAACATTTAGAACAGTGGAAGAACATTTTTCTGCTGGGGTGATGGCGGTAAACGAAATTCTACGGAACAGAGATGTTTTGAAGAGAATCGTAGGAAGCAAAAGAAATGGAGTGCGACTTGGATTGTTTTTAAATTTGAATCGGGGTGGTTCTAGGTCTCAAGCTGATTTCTGATTTGAAGCGGGCTAGAGCGAATGTGTCAATTTCATTACTTTTAGTACTGTAATGACCTTGAAATTAGAATTGGAATTTTTACATAATTTTTTTAATATATAATTGGCATTGGGGCGCGTCACGGGAAAAGGCACCTTCGGACAAATGACGTCAATCATTGAAACCACGTCGTAAAGTTGAGCAGACGACAACAATCACTATGCATTGTGCGGTAAAAATACCATATTATTGTCAAAATGTGTAACAAAATCTGTTTAGTTATGCGAAAATAATATAATTTTGAAAGTTCTTTCTAAATATAGTAACAACTAAAATGACACAAAAAAATTACCAAAGGTACATTTTCCCGTGGCGTGCCTCAATTATTAACAGTTGTATGCTCTTAAATGTTTATATTGAATTATATTATTATATATTCTGTCCAAAGCAGTTATAACAATTCTTTTGCTTTCTTTCAGTTGATGACTTCGCAACCTCATCGGGATTACGAAAATCAACAGCGTGAATCTGCACGTTACATAAACATAAGTTAATCTAAACAAACAGAAAGTAAATTATGATATATTACGGATCAACTAGGTTTTTTTCATTATTATAAGATCTGGTTTTTGTTGTCGTCAGGCATATTGTTTTGAATTTTGGAGAACATGCATATTATTAAACCGATTTTACAACTTGGAAAAAAGTATGCTCAAGGAGTGATTACATTGTTGCATGTATAGAGTATAACGGTGTCAAGATTTTGGAGATGAAAAAAGCTTCATCTACAATTTTTCATGGAAATATCGAATCGTCAGATCTTTGAAACTGTATTTTATATTAAGCAATTTCATGTCGTTACCACAAATATCAAACCATAATTATCATATATTATTCCTAAAATGCTTTAAAAGTTTTAAAATGAGCCAGCAAAAAAATAATTAAAACACAAGTTTACCTTGATTGAACAAATTTGAAAGCATAATTATACAGATTTCTGGTATTTCAGCTTTTTTACAGTACTGTTATCTCTAAAATAGCACGTTACCGATGTGATGATAGTGATGATAACGTGTATCAGAGCTATCCGATCAACCTTTTTTTGGATTGTCCCAGTTAGCTCAATTTGTTGTGTCGTCGGAATTGCAGGGCTAGTCTCTGATGCCCTGACGGTGCGAGTTCGCTCCCATGTCAGCACAAAACTTGGGTTTGGTTCTATGAACTTAGCAGAATACGCATACAAAGTGCATGAGTAACACAAGTCCTTGAACATACTCCTGTCCGCCACCAAAACACTGTTACAGTAGATTCTTTAAGTGAAATATGTATATAAGTAATAACAACACACAGAAATACAGCCTCCCGAAACAGCCAAAAAGTTAAGAGGAAAAGAGAGCTTGGGTTTATAAAATTTCGAATAAGATACGACAAAGTATCAACGATAGAGAATCTTAGGGTTTAAAATTCCAAAACGTTTTGTTGAAGTCGGTAACTATGCAACAATGAACTATTGTAATCATCTTGATCATTGCTCTCCAATGATTCAGAGAAATGATCATATTATCTCAAACTCGGCAATCGATATCTTAATCAACAAGGTATACAAAGTAAGAAGAAATATATTCAGATAATCTCATGTTTAAAAGCTAAATTCATTTTAAGTGAAAGACACACTATTGGTTGACCAAATCCTCACAACTGTTGCGACTTAGAGAAAATCATATAAGGTTCTAGGATTGGCGAGAGGTTGAGTTCTTTTAACATAATATCATAATATTGTTATAACTTTAATTTTGTATGGGTGACTAACTGCATAATGATGAATTGGTTATTCAAGGAAAATATCTTAAGTTTTTTTATTAGCAATAATCTCCAGATTTCCAATTACTCGGCGATTATTTAATAAAATATACTTTGAAATACAAATTGTCATCATGTACTAACGTTTATTCAGATTTATTTTGTTGAACTCGGAAATTTGGTTTGATGTTACCATAAATTAGAAATGTTTTCCTACAGCATTTGTTATAGTAATTAGGCCCGTAAGCACTTTAAGTCAGAAACGAACACAAGGGACTTGTTTCAAGACTAACTACATCACAATCATAAGTGTGTAAATATTTAATATACAATATACACTATACATATAACGATGATTAATTCTTAACAAGGAAAATTTTATGCACAAGTGGGTATTTAAAAGTAAAGTGGGCAATTACAACTTACAAGTTGTGCAACTTAAGAAGATTTTAAATACTTAGGATCAATGGCGATTACAAGTACGTGTTTAAAAGTGGCTAGTAATATAAATGCACGATCTATGAAACAACCCCGATGAATAAAAAAGTTACATCAGAATTTAAAATATATTAAAGAAAACAGAGTGACATTTCTTTATCCAAAAAGCTTCCAGGTGGCGAGAAGAGACTTCAATACTTGTTGTGCTTTATATTTCGACTTTTCGGTGGTTTGGTAGTAGTTACTTAGTAATATAAAAAAAAAACAAAAACATGTGGTCACATGTGTCAAGGTATTTTAAAATTTCCCTTTTAATAAGAAAGATCTGAGATTTATAATTATGCCACTCATATTCACAATATGCTTAACCTAGAACCTTGAAGACTGATTCTTAAAAGCGACCTGCTATGTTGTTATAGTGATCAAATGTAGTACGTTATTTTGAATTACATCCAGTAAAATTGAAATTATAGCTGGCACAATACTACTACTAATATATATTATTAATACTAACATTGACTTTGGACGTAAGAGGTTTAGAGTAAGTGAACTTATAATACATTTTGTCGTCAAGGTGATCACATAGGCCAAGTAATTTCAATATTTCCCTATATATACCCGGACATAAATATATTATTAATAAAATTGACAAAATTACGAAGCCATGGACAGTAAGAATGGATTATAAAACATATAATAACGATTTTAATAAAAATTAAATTGATGTCAGTAACACTTTACAGAGACTACTACATGGCCATACTGCATTGCCAATTGTGGTTAAGCTATGGGTGACTGCTCGTTGACTGGAGGAATTAATCGGAGAACAAGACAAACAAATGCAATTTGCCCTAAAGATACTTAACCATCTTAAATATAGGCAGTAGAAATTTCAAAACGTACCTTATTATAATAAAAGTCATCAAGTTATAAATGTCTTGAGTTATGATAAACTGTATTTTTATTAAAGACCATAATTTAAAACATTAACTAATCGGGAACATGAAATCAAAACAGGATACAGTTAAACCTGTGTACAAAGACCACTCATGGGAGAACCAAAAAGTGGTCTTTAAAGGCAGGTGGTCTTTGTTTACAGGTAAAGTTGTTCTTTAAATCAGACAGTGGGGCAAATAAAGTGTGGTCTTCATCCACATGTGGTCTTTGTTTACAGGTGGTCTTTAGCACAGGTTTGACTGTACTATAATGCCTTAATGTCACGGTACGAATCTAGTCACTATCTGGGGAGAAGATGTGGAAGCGAACGGATAGCTCAGTCGGGAGAGCACTCGCCCTGTAAGCGAGGTTCCCTGGTTCGAGTCCCGGTCTGGCTGCACATTCTTTCTTACATTGTGACATAAATACCCAATGAAATCTTTATTCTATTCGGCCAACTGGTCAATGTCATTTTTAATATTATGGCATGTATGCATATTGTTCAGTCCAGAATCGGGCCACTGACGGAGATTTCTGGCTGCACATTCTTTCTAACACTGTGACATTTGGCGCCCAACGGGGGACCGTGATAACTAGCAGGTGTGGTCACCAGCCTGTAATAGCAAAATAAATACACATAACTCTCTGGAATTCGAGGACGAATTTCCAAATTTGAGGGGGTGTATGTCACGGTACGAATTTAGTCAATATCCGGGGAGAAGATGTGTAAGCGGACGGATAGCTCAGTCGGGAGAGCACTCGCCCTGTAAACGAGGGGTCCCGGGTTCGAGTCCCGGTCTGGCTGCACATTCTTTCTCACATTGTGACATAAATACCCAATGAAATCTTTATTCTATTCGGCCAACTGGTCAATGTCATTTTTAATATTATGGCATGTATGCATATTGTTCAGTCCAGAATCGGGCCACTGACGGAGATTTCTGCAATTTTCAAAATGTATTGTGCACACCTGGAAAAATGGGAAATTTCGTGCACAGTGATTTTCGTAATAATTTGTCTTATTCAGTGATTTTGAATTGTTTCAAATTCTGTGAAGGCAAATATTTTATTTTTATCTGATCCTTCAAATGGCTCATTTGCTATTGTTTCAAATGGTTTCGAATTATGGAACCACTAATTTGCAAGTTCTCAATTCACGGATCATTCAAAAGTTGTCTTTAGATTTTGAGTTTAAGATATCTTAGTATATATACCTAATGGAAAATACACATGTACTTAAAGAATAAGGTCATCTTTTGGAAAGGTTTACGCTTTGATAAAGCTTTTTACTAAATTAAATCTTTATGAAATGTCTCACTGCTTTATACTCCGATTATTTTGCTTTCCGATTTTCACATTGTCATAACGTTTATTTTGCAACATATTAAGAGGTCGCAAACATTGCAAATGGCGAAAACTAGCTAAAATTTAAAAAATGAATTTAGGAGGGAAATACTTTTTGCCACCTAGATTTTAGTAAAGAAATGTATTTACCTATGGATGTAGTAAATGTTTGCATGCTCAATTTAATCTTATTCATGTTCTAATTACCAAGCACATACTAAAACAAAAGAAAAACCGTTTGCATGAGAACTCTGAAATTCATGAACAATATACCAAAGCAACTCATATCTGAAATATGTATATGCTGGTCTACAATGTTTAGTGCCAATTCGTCAAAATAACGTTAGGGTTTTCAAGAAATTCAAGGAAGACTTACTTCCTGGTTCAAAGTGAAAGTAGATTTATATAAATTTCTATTTTCACTTTGAACCAGGAAGTAAGATTTCCTTGAATTTCTTGAAACCCCTAACATTTTTTTACGAATTGGCATTAAACATTGTAGACCAGCATATACTTATTTCAGGTATGAGTTGCTTTGGTATATTGTTCATGAATTTCAGAGTTCTCATGCGAATGGTTTTTCTTTTGTTTTAGTATGTGCTTGATAATTAGAACATGAATTAGACTAAACTGAGCTTGCAAACATTTACTACATCCATAGCTAAATACATTTATTTACTAAAATCTAGGTGGCAATAAGTATTTTCCCCAAAATTCATTTCTTGAAATTTAACCTGTTTTCGCCAATTGCAATGTTTGCGATACCTTAAATATTTATTACATGTACTAAGCTTGCAAAATATTGAGATATCGTAGGTAAAGAAGTTGCATTGCAGATTTTGTTTTCCTTTGCAAAGCTGGTGTTCACTGCACTCAGTAGGCTAAATGTCAAAATGTTTGACTTCGCGGCGTGACTGTCGTAAACGGTTTTAAGCAAAGACTTAATTAAGCATCCAGTCATTTTAAGTTAACACGCTTTGTCCAATCTAATGGCACCTAAGCAGCTCTTAGAAACACATGCTTTCGGACAACTGAGCAACTTAAGAATGACATGCAAACTTTCTTATTTGAACATATTATGATAGCCCTCACACAAACATGCTTTCTTTTCTATCACAATTTCACCTTATTATCTTATGGTAATCCCTCGGGCTGACATAGCAAATGCAGTTGGATCTTTGTCTTAAGCCCTCAAACTGATATGCTTACGTCCTTCAACACCTCAATGTAAGCATATTCCTTTCAAGTCACAAGACTCATTTGCTGAATTCTTCTCATAAGCCCTGAAACTGATGTTTTCTCCTCGGTATTCTTTCCTAGTTAACTACGTTATGCTTATAAAATAAAAATAAAACATTTATTAGAATATGCTTTTATGTCAACAAAATTTGTTTTCGAGCTTGTGTACAGAGACCAATGCGACCTTAAGGTGACTGTAAAACGGAAGTGAAACGTTACGGTGGCGGAAAGGAAGCAACCGGAGTTTCAAATAGCGAGGACTTTACACCATACATTCGATTTTAAAAAGTAAATCTCATAACAAATGCTCAGATTTTATCTGGCTTTAAAAACAAACAAAACCAAACGGATATACATGTAACAGGGTTATTGTCAAGATTCTTATTACTTTTCATACTTTATCTGCTCCGTTTCCTATCGCATATTACATCTGTCATTTCTCACAAGGTAACGGAATTCTATAACGAATTGGTAACGGTATATTTCGTAATCGATATCTAGACATAAACAAGTAAAATAAGTACATTAATATTTAAGCAATTTGATAAGTTGATAAGCAAAGAGTTTTACAAATTGGATATCGCCATGTTCTTTAAAGGAAACTTGATCACGGGACAAATATTTTATTCGCCCATATCTGCAAAGAGATCATTCTTGGTTGTATAAACAGCTCACCTGATTGTCTTCTTCTTCACAATTAGTTAATATATCTTCAAATCTTTACACTGCACTAATATACATATGTTCATGCTTCTCAAAATGACCTTGACATTATTTTGTTCCCTTCAGGCATACCTTCCTTAACTATATCTCGATTAGTAAATTAAAAGAAAAAAGTGGTAAATTTGCCTGGAAACATCATTTCAAAAACAAAGTGTTTAAGAAATTAAATAAGTTATTCCAACAATTTAATTCAAGTTTAAGATTTTAATTGTAGCAATAATAAACAAAAACGATTTTGTTCTTAACAAAGGCAAATATACTGATACATTCACTATTGATGTGAAAACAAAATCATCCTATTATTTAATACTTTTCATTTGGTAAATATGTTCACACAGCAAAAATAGTCAACACTTTTCTTCACATCGATCATATTTTATATGTAGAGGTAAAGAAATATTGCGTTTGTGTTAAATGTCGTATTTTGGATACTGTTACAAGTACAAAGCTCATTAGATATCATATTTAAGCAGGGTTTTATAACTTCTTGAATCACCACCATAGCAAGCATTCAGCGTGACTGTGGTCCCAATGCCGTAGAGACCTGCTAACCTAACCCGACCTTCCCAAAAGGACGGCTTAGGAGACTGGAGGTGGGTCCAGTCATTACCTGCCACTACTGCAACAGCTGTTGCTTTCGGAATAATCACTCTAAATGGGACTTCGTCCCCACTCTCTGCATGTATAATCAAAGGAGCCTCCATGTAACAATCATGTTTCCATTGTTCATACTGTTTCGGGAATGGAAATGACAGTTGTGTGGTTTTCCGACAGTTGATCAAGTAGTTGTACACACCAGGAAGTCCCTCGCTCGTGTCACTAGCGGGTAATGAGTAGAGCTGCAATTTGTAAAACCCTTCTGCAGGTAACGAAACAATTAAACTAATCACGGAACCTTGTGTCTGAATAAAAACCATGTCCGGGAAGTCTTTATCGGTTTCGGCATCAGTAAGTGTTGACGCTACTTTCATTTCTTGTCCTGCTGATAACTTTATCTCAACTAGGTTCGTTTCCAGGCAGATTACAGGATCATGATGACTTATGGTGTTTAGGTCAAATTTGTAAAACTTTGCTTTTGCACCTAGATACCTGGAAGGCAAAACTGGCAAAGGTAGTACTTCCACGTCCTCATTACATTCAATGAGATAGTTCGCTACGCAGAGAAATGTGTTCTCTGTCAATAGGTCGTTGGCGTAGATCTCCAAACAATACTCGCCGCGCCCAGGTGCCGTAACTTTGAAATGTGCTGTCTTTTTCACAATCCTGCTAGAGCAATAACCCTCTAACTCCGAGTCGTTTTTCTTGTTATTCTTAAGCGAAACCAAAAAATGCATTGGTTTACAAGTTGTAAACTGAAGCTCTGCTATTCCGTTTTTGGTTTTAACAGTTGCTGTCTGATGGTCGGTTGTCAACCCAAATCTGGAAAACAAATAAATCATTTTTCTAGGTCTACTACAGACACGGGAAATATGTGTTCTACTTACTTAAACAAAATAACTACATTTGGAAAATTTTACCAAAGACAAGTTTATAGAGAATTTAATTTACAATGTTGTGTAAAATAATACATGGAATAGATGAAAAGAGAACTTTGAAGACCCTCGAACAAGACAAATATGAAAATATTGCAATCTCAGTTTGATTGAGCCTGTTCATGGACAGTAATGGAAATGGGATGTTTAAAAAATGGCTGGAAAAGTGAAAAATAGTGAAAAATTAAAGTTCATAAAAATTCCAAACTTGTTATTCTGTATTTTTGCTTCTTGAAACTGAGTACAGAACTGAAAAGGTTTTTGAAATCGGTCAACTGGTTGCTGAGATATTGTCATTTGAAAAATGGAAAATAAAGTGAAAACATGTAAAGAATTTAAGAAACTTCATAAAAAGTCCAAACTAGTTGGTCCATATGTTTGTATAGTCTTAACAGTGATCAAAATCAATCAAGTTATACTCATATGTGGCAGAATATAAATTTTATGGAGCTTTATTGTCCAATATTAAATAAATCAAAGACTTTTAATTTATGTGCTTAAAATACAAGTATTGCTGTTTCTTATTCTTTAAATGTGTATTTCTGTTAAAATATATGTTGAAGCATCAAATATAAGTGCTTTAGAACTTTTGGTATCGCATAAAGATAAAAAAAATAATATTGTTTAGAAAGTGTGTCACACTCCTGACAACCACATAAGTGCAGTGTACTCAAAAATGTTTCACTAAGGCTTTCCTGTTTGTCACATTTTAACAAAACATGACATAGACTTGTAGGAAAAAACATGCTCTTGTTTTAATGTAAAGGATATGTTGACAGAATATTGCAATATGTGCATAATGTCACACTCCTGACAAATTTAGCTGACATATTCTGAAGGGAGCTGCAGACAAGTATAATTTCAATAGAGGTGATGATATTATAATTATTGCATCTACAAACATAAAACTTAATGATACACAAAATATTTCTTATGTTCTATTAATTTTTAAAGTCCTATAAATTTATAAAGCAAAGATGTATTGATTTTCTTGAGGTATGTTCTTATCTACCACGCTTCACTTAATAGCAAAAATTTTGATTACTTTAAGTATAATATGCTTAATTTTATCATTATGTGATGCCTAATAAATGCACATTTTACTAAAACAACACTAAAACTTGTCGTTACTCAAGCTTTTTGTAAAAAAATGGTCTGAACAAATGTGATTTTGAAGTGTCACACTTTTTGTCACACTCCTGACATTTTTGCCCATTATTTTAGAATATTTTTTAACGGATGGTGCTATTTTGATGAAAATTCACAAATCTTTAAAGGGCATGATGAGACACTTCTGCAAAGTAGGAAAATGAAACTAACTGTTTGCTGTACATTTTTATAACAGGAAAACCCAAACCAGCCATTTTTTTAAACAGCCCAAATGCATCTAACTGCCCACGCCGCCTAGCCCCGGGTTGAGCGCAATTCAATATTTACACAAATAAACAGTACAATTTTGACCATCCCAAACGATGGTGTGCATGTGGCGGTGGACATGGAACCTTCAATGCGGTATTTTCAGATTAATACCATTCCATGCGTATGGTCCCCAGATAAAAGATACAAAAATGGGTATGCCCTAAGCGACAAAACAATGGGCGGAACTAAACAGAATATAATTTTGACAGGAGATCTTAGAATATAAATCCTGCATATCACAGAAAACGCCAAATGCAAATTTTAAAAAGCAAGAAGTATATCCTTGGGGGTGATTGAACAGTATCCAAATCTATATGAGCTGGGAAATTGAAACCACCCATCTCAAAACTGGCCGAAATATTTAAACAAAAGTAATTTTAGAAGTACTATTAACATAGTGCATAAGTATCGTGCTCAACGACCTTCAAAGGACGTGATTGATAACAACACTGATTGAATGTACGGGGAGACTTTTTACAGCCGCCACATTTATATACCAAATAAGTATATGAGAAATAATGGATTATCGCAATCTTTATGCCTATTCATCACAACTTTTTGACCGAACCTGATTATTCCTAATTTATCAGAACTGGCGAACGAAATCTTATAGAAAAGTCATGACTAAATAACATCACAACAATTTGTTACGTATTATTTAAGTTCTAGATCACATGACTGCAAACAAAACGTATAATAAATTCGACTTTTTCAGTTACATGTATGAGTCCCGGTTGCAAATTCTCTGTAATAGACAAACAACTTTTCAAATGATATTTTAACACAAACCATGTATTGGTAATCGTAAAGGATCTTACTTGAAAAAATCGGCTCTTGGCCCCCAACTCGGCGCAGCACATGGCGGAAAGGGTTCCTGCTGTGATGATTCCACATCTTCTTGTACAATTTTTAACTGACAAACCTGAATGAAAAATAATCACACATTCTCAGACAGTTTTTCTCAACAATTTTCAATTTAAACAGGCTCAATCAAACCGAGCCTGCAATATTTTCATATTTGTCTTGTTCGATGGCTTTCAAAGTTCCCTTTTCATCTATTTCAGTATTAACCATTCTGTAAATGTGTACCTGTTTAGATGTATTTTCAATCATTTTTCTTCAAAGTCATATTTAAATATTCCCGAAAGTTTTAAACTTGCCTGCCTCGACATTTAATTTATCCTAATTCGGTATATTGTAACTACTTGTCTCGTAATTTTAATTTGGACGTTTGCAATAATATTAAATGTTGTGTATCTTCAATACCATTTTTGCCCATATACTACTTTAATTTCCATTTTATTTATGTGTATTTTTTTCTTTTTTTTCATTATCATTTATTAGTTGCTCAATACTTTTTGGCACATGCTATATATTTTAGTATCAATGCCTCCTTGTACATTCTCTGAATCAGCTTAAAATTTGGATTTCGCCTTTAATTTTATGTATTTAGAATATATTTTCTGCAATCTGATACCGTACTATGTACCGTATGTACATATCCGCATATATATTCGTGTTTGTCCCTCAATTACATTAATTTTTATAAAATTGTGGAAACAATTTGCACTAACACTAATTATGTTGATATTATTTTTATTCCGACGTTTCGATTCAAATAATCTTCGTCAGGGAATAATAACAACAGCAAATGCGTGACGTCGTCAAAACGGTGCGTAAACGCCATTTTGACGCTGCCACAATATAGCGGAAAATACGTATATTATTTATGTAAATTTATACATTATACAATACTACACCGCCGTAGTAATATGGGTATGGGACGAAGTTTCGCGCATGCTAAATGCGCCAAAATTACATTACATAGAATTCCACTATTTAATAACATGTTAAGCTAGAAATATAAAGTGTACTTAGTTATTACTTTTTATAAAGTTTAACATTTTTCGACAGTTTCTCTTGTTACATCAACTCTGTGGACTTAAGGAAAATGTCAATGACACATTTGTACGTTCTATTATACATTTGTTAAGAAACGATTTTTCTGATATTTTATTTTGAGAAAGGTGTCATACTTTTTGTACCTTTTTAGACATTTTGTTTTTCCCTGTGTTGTGTACGAGGAGCAATATTGTACTTTATCTTGGACATACATGTATATATTTAATATAAATTGAAGTGTTTTACAAGGAGCACTATTGTACTGTTTCTTGGACATACATGTATCTATTTATATTGACCTGTGTTGTACGAGAAACAGTATTTTACTATCCACACACCTCAGTTCCTTATTGTTATATAAACATATGTTACCCAATGTTGTAATAGTTTATAATAATAAGCTTTAATGAAATCCTTAAATTGATATTGGCTGAGACTGGGAATCGAACCGCAACGAGGACATCGTCTATTCACATAAGTCTGAGCATGCTTCCAACTGAGCTAGTCGGGACAACCCCACAAACATTGTGGTTAATCTCCGACGTATACTATTCTTATAACAATACTCAGTCTGACAAATTACCAAGGTGACATTTACAGCGGTCACTCTGCACAAACAGTGATATTGTATTATACGAGTAATGATACGGCCCAAGACCGCGAATCAAACATCATAAGCGATAACATAGCAAAATACATGTACAAGAAGCAATGTTTCTTATGGCATTCTTGTTGCTTTTTCATATTTATTAGAAAGTACGCCGGTATTTATTCTGTGATTAGTTGAAACTAATTTTATTTAGCACTCTTAAGATGAACGAGTTTTCCCCTTGTAGAATAAACAGCAACCTAATACACGTGAAAACAGTCTTATGAAGCGTATTCACATACCGCCTGATACGCTTTATCTGTCTCCTTTGGCGTGTCCTCATTTGCATAAATATGCAGGATGTAGGATTCTTTCTGGGGGAGTCGGAGTCTAAATGAAGTCACGTTCCCAGTAGTCTCATGCATAACATATCTGTTTAAGCTGACGCCTTTAAAATCCTCATCTTTATTTTCAAACTGAAATAAGTTATTTTGACCAATGTTTATACATATTGTTAACTGTGCTGTGAACGTTTAGGGTAATAATATTTGATTCTATCATGCATACGTCTGTTGTGCATCGTGTATCCGTCTATCGTGTATCGTGCGCCCGTCTAACGTCTATCGGGAATCATGTGTCGTTCGTCTGTCTATCGTGTATTGTGCATCTGTCAGTCGTGTACCATGGGTCCGTCTATCGTTTATCGTGCCTCAGTATTACGTTTTTCGGGCATCGTGTATCGTGCGTCTATCGTGTTCGTTTTATTTGTAACCTTAAACGTTCACAGTACTGTATACGTCAAATAAAACTTACAACGTCTGTATCAGTACCATATGTGAATGGAATAGAACTGGTAAAGTGGTACAAGGTACTGTTGATTCTAGCAAAATCAGTTCACAAGAGGTTAAAAACATAGTCCCATCAACGCACAGGTCTCATTCAGGTTGCTTAAAAAACAGCAGCTAATTTTATTATTATAATTATTTGTTTGCATGATTGATCTTGCTACTTTATAGTAGTGATTGGTTTGGATTCAATTCAATACGAACACTTTTTCATTTATGTTCATCAGAGAATCTTTATGGACAATAATGAGATGATAGCACCGTAAAATATTATTAACCAAAACCCTTAAAGGAACATGTTTTGACTTAACCGTTTCAAGACGATAAACCCTCGGGATCTGTTTTATATGTTTTGTTTTTATCTTATACTGTATAGCGCGTAAAATTGGCGGTATTAAACTTTGACGTATTTTAAAATGTTTTAAATTGGCGTGGTCATACATGTATATTGGTGCAAACAAGCCAGAACGCCAAAATAAAACTCTTGATGAAAGAATGGCCTGTCTTAAATTGGCGTTTACACAGACGGTCGAAATAAAACCCTTGTAGAAAATGTCTCGTGTAAAAAATGTTCTTACTTTCGCAGTATACAGTTGCTCGGAAATTGACAAACTACGTTTATTTTCCGGATTTCGCTAATAGAAACTAATCTCATAACACTTATTTAGGAGTGTTTCAGAAGCAAATCATCGTAAGATTTCGATTCAGCATGGCAAACTTAACAAATATAGTTACCTGAATGGTGAAGCTAAATGCCAAAGCAAGCCTGTTGGCGGGGTATTTGATACGTATGAAGATCTCACCACGTCCGTACACAACGGCATTAGTGTCGTTTTCGAACGTAAGACCATACTTGAAGAACGTTGGAAATATGTATGGCATGTTCTCAAACTCTTCCAATGTCACCTTGATAACATTCAAAAAACACACTTCTTGCAAAAAATACTAAGATACAATTTACAAAGTATTTAAGATTACAATAAAAACAATGATAAAATATAATCACAATTAATATCATTTTTATGAATAGATCAGTGTGTGCTCGCTTCGATTGAGAATGTCCATGAGCAGAAATGTAAGTGCATATCGCTGCTTACGCCGCCTAGCCCAGGATTGAGAAACTTGTATATTGTATTTTGGATGCTCAAAAGGCAAGTTGTCATGGTCTGTAATTTCATATTCAACCACCTACTCAAATCAAATATAAGTAAATAAAGAAAAATATAATTATATACATAATTTCTACATTAAGCATTGATTTAAAGATGTACCGGCTTATCCAGCAGCTGCCACTTTGTATCGTGAGGAAAGTGACAGAAGATGAGCTGTTCCGGTTCCGTCAAGAAGAAATAATAATTGAATTTATACACCAGCTGTTCAGTTGGATTATTTCTTTCGTTGATGTGGCGAGCTCCCCATTGAGCGTCGATCAAGTACCATTTTTTTGAAATTTGAACAGCGTTCCAAGAATGCTCTCTTGAGCCTTGATGAAATTTCTGACCTGGTACATAATGGAAACCTTTGGCGTAACCCCTGACGATCTCAGAAGTGAGACCAGCACAACTGTTAATAGTAACATATCATTCTATAAGTATTACAATTCTCTAAATTCAAGGGCTCTAATAAGAGTTAAATATTTTTGATTAAGGAATTTCAAGTTTCTATTCTCTCTCTTTTTTTATTTTACCTATACACATTCAGTTACAAAAATAAAAGACTGGTAAACGATTTTGTCGGGTAAGCAAGAATGCACATTTCCTTTTTTTCATTGACTAGTTCAGATAAAGTAGTAGATCAGTCTCCGTTTATCCGTGAAAACAAGGATTCAGGTGGGTTATCGCTAACAGCAGATGCATTCTCATTACACAGTAAAATGTTTTGGTATGTTTAGGTGCAATATTATTGTAAAATCCAACACATACGTGCACATTGTGTTAAACACCTTAGCATACGATGTCCGTTTTGCTTTCACTCCCAAGAGCACTTCTTCCGGACTTCCAGGCTGCACGTTTTCGAACGACATTTTGTTTAAGTCTTTCGTGGCCAGCCAGAGGTAAATTAACCTAAATTTGATCAGAAATAATATTAAATTATGGTCATTGTCTATTTGTGTTGAATCAAATCTAGTAATTGATTTGTATGCTCAATATAGTGGCATCAAGTAGCATATTATATGTCGAGGCAAGTTATTAAAAGTCATTTTCACTGCTAACACAGAAAATCTCAAGATATGTTATGGAAACCAATTCTTTTTCGTAAAACTGACCTTGACCTTTCCATAATACAAATCCCAAGATGATTTTCATTTGAGGTACATATATGCATGACATTACGTTTTAACAATATGTTCTAAATACATAATTCTTAAGGTTGAACTATCATGTAATCGTAATTTTTAAATTTAATAAAATTTATCCTAAATAACGTAAATAAGGAGTGGCATTCAACTTATTGCTATAAACAATAATCGTGCATTGTATACATGACTGCAAACTATTATCTTTTACGCCAGTGTTATGATATTTAAACTAAATATTAGTATTCCTTGTTTTTAATAAAATTGTAACCACGACATTTGAAATGTATATCTTTATTATAACGGCTAAGAGAGAGATCTTGTATTCTACATTCGATATGATACATAGGGGTAGATACACCAAGGCTCCGAAGTGGCCTAAAAGTATCTAAATTGTTCAAATTACATTTACATTACAGAAAGAGAGCTTTCTTTTTATTTATTATGTTTTTTTCTTGGATAGATAAAAAGTGAAGACAAATTAATTAACCAAAATGTAAAAATAAGTTTGATGTCAGATGGGTACTAAAATTTGAACATGTTCTAAAACATGCATGTTTCAGTTAAAGTTTGTGATTTTCATATTGGGCACAGCACTCAACCAAAAACAAATATTACTTTAATTAACGCATGAAGCATTCATGGCAAAAATTTGGTTTGAAATTCTCTAAAATCTGCTCTCTCTTAAAATAGACCAAAAAAAGAACTTTCATATTTTCTTTATTTTATTTAGTTTAAAGATAAAGTGACAAATGACTCCAAACTTTTGTAAATTTTGTACTTAAATGACACATTATGGTATTCTAAAACGAAATAAAATCGTTTTTGGATCGAACGACACAGTTTACATCAGATACCATCGAAATAATATTGAAGAATTTAGGCTACAAAATTTCGGTCGGAAAAATGTAAGGGGAACAACTCCGTTTGGCTGATGACGTCATTGGATCGCAGGCCGCCATCTTACAATATACTTTAGTGCAGAAACGCGTAAACATCTTACAAATAACTGTTAAAAATGGAGGAATACGAAGAATTTGATGAAAGTCTGTACGTTGAAAGGGTTGTAGGCGTCCAGCCCTTTCAGTTCGAGCCAGAATTCAGACAATTTACGACAAAAGGACGCTCTAAAAGCGAGAATAGTTTGACGGATATTAGCGACGAGGAAGAAGCAGTTGATCAAGAATTTGGGACAAACAATCGTTTAGGAAACACTGACTGGTACGAATTGTCGAATTCTTGTTATAACATATTGCCAGAATATGTTGTCATCAACATGGGGTGTACCTTTCACAAGTTTTACTAATTTCGTTCGGCGATAGATTCGGTAAATAACGATTCCCCCCTCATAATTCCTTCTATTCCTACAACTATTTTCCACGTGTGATTTTTCGATATAATTGTATAGATCCATAAATCTGGTATGTAAAGTATATAGCTATACACATTCCATGATTTACATTTCCAGTGTTGTATGTTTTAGGTGTACATGAGGGAGATGCGTGGTCATGGACAAGGAAATGGAGAATATTTGTTGCCAGGAAATACAAGGCTTCCAGCATCGGATGTGAAAATTAAACGCCTTCCTATAATACTAATAATGTATTAAAACTGAATAAGAAACGGGATTTCATTTTAGAGAAGGTTCGAAACGAGAGAATATGCTTTCCAGGAATTCAAACAAATGCGAAAAAATGATGCACGCTGTCATATATTTGACTTTCTTATAGAGACTAAAATCCTAAATATGTAATTCTCATTTCATTTCTTGTTACATTTTTCATCGTAGTTCTTAACAAGGGTACAGACTGTATGTCAGTCCCACCCTCTCGAATCCGAAGGTGGCTAAAAAAATACTTTTTTTTCAAAATAAGAAAGCGATTAATACACTTTTACAAATCTGTTTTGTTTTTTAGAGACTTTAAATGGACAGTAAGATAAGGCATATAAAGTTAAATATGCATATCAAGAATAGTCAGTTTCAACACATATAGCCTCTTCACAAAACCAACTTAGCAAAAAAGATATCATAGGTTTATAATCTGAGCAACCAAAATTTACCACAAAAACTACAATTTTCTAATTTTCCTGTTAAGATTTACACTAACTGAGTAAAAGTTATGGAAGACGGCTTGGTAACTAAATGTACTAATTTACTAAATAAAAATAACGGATATAATTTAAAGATTGATCTGCACACACTTTCATCAATTAACTCTTACAGTGCAAGATATCGGCCAGACGTGATATACTCGTCCTGAGTGTCCTGAATGAGCGGCATATATCACAAGTCGTTTGATCAATTTTGTCACCGGATGCGCTAATTAAATCAGTGGATTAGGGACATAGGCCGGTATACCATGTAACAAACTTGGCGCGTGACCGTCCTATGCATCGAGCAGTTAGCAGCATAGATCACACGATTGTCAAAGGACGGTGAAAATTAGCTTGTGCTTTAATTGATAATCAACTTCAGACAGTATTTTAGAGCAAATATTTTTGATAAGATATTTGTAAAAATTAAAAAAGTTAGAGTAAAAAGTGCACTTATTCCTGAAGCATTTGCGGGCAAACATTCAGGTCATACACATTGGCGGTAATATATATATCTAAATAATATAACGTTAAATAACTGATACAAAGATAACTGTTTTAAGTGTAGATTCTCTTCAAATATTGATATATTCTATATAAAGACGAAATAGAACAGTAAACATGGTGTTTCAACGCAAAGTTGGGCATGAGAAACTTGTAACATGAATTGACTATTCTCAATTGTGTTATTATAATTGCTTTCTTGTGGAACCTGGTGACAAAATGATAATCTTTTAACAGGTTAATAATTCTTGAGAGTTGTCAAATGATAAAATAAATGTTACTATTCAACCAACCTTGTTGAGCTCTTTTTTTTCCTAAGGACGGGTCTTGTCACGTCGTAGTTCTTTGTTGGCGACGTATTCACATTTCCTTTGTATTTGAATATCGTCGGCACCGCGTCTGTTTTCAAACGTTTACGAAAATTCACCCCCATTGATTGTTCAATAACAGGATTAACAACTAAAGACTGCCGATCAAAATGATGCTCACAAATAGTTAGTGTGTGATTTCGATAAATGTGTATAAGATACAGATGATTACTTATATTGGAACATATTTTAATGGAAACTAGGCACGTGTCAGTTTAGCTTTAAACAAAAGGGTTACCTGCTTGAAATACATTGTTTTTTTATCGTCATTGAATGAACGGACATACACAAATGTACAATTTTGGCCTAATTCAAAATATGACACACCTCCGAGATACCATTGTGCCAATTAACACAATGATTTAAAAAATAAAGTTGTATCAAGTCAGCTAATAAAATTGTGAAGGAATCACAAGAAGAAATCTAAGAATCCAGGAAACAGAAGCAACTGTAATGTGCCCCCGTGTCCATTAAATGGACAGACATGATTTAAACGCTCCAGTACACATACCTACATATCTCAAGCTCATCGATGACATTTTTAGGGATTAAATCTTTAATTATGTCCATCACACTGCTGTGGTCTGTCTTTGCTACCTGTAAAACACAGTATGTCTATTAAATGCATGAAAACGTGTATAGTATCAGACATAGAACTTCAAACGTAACAAGTATATTGAATTTGTAAGACATTAACTTATCCTTTACACATTTGAATCCGGAGGATCTTGAGAATTTTGTAAATAGCTAGAAGTTTCTTCAATGACGTTGCGTAGACGCAGCCATTGTTTAAGGTCATAAACATCCTATTAATCTTTTCGTTACATAGCTTTTGACATTTAATACAGGTAATAGGTGATTATGAACTGGTGTGTATAAAACTTCATTCATGCCAACAACATTTCAATAATTTGGTTTATCTTTAGAAATAAAAATGCATGTCATTTTATTTAGTGTAATAATCAAATAATCTATTTTTACACCATTATCACACCATTATCTAAAACAAGCAAAACTCATCATATCTCTACTAAAAAATAAATACTTTATTGTCCAACATTAATACAACACGATTGATGTTTTAAAAACATATCACATAAAATCGGCGTGTCTGTAATGGGATCATGAAATTTCCACATTTTCAGGTAATAAAAAATATACCCACATGAATTCGTATCAACGTACGTATTCATATTTACACTATTCACGCTGTGTAATACATGCAGGGTTTATGCAACACTTGTTTGATACTAACACAAAATCTGGCTTGTCCGTGCAAATTGTTAAGACCCCAGTATCACGATGAATATTGAGTTGGATTTTAGTAAAATTGTCTTTTTAAAAGCTGACCATACACAGCTTACTTGTTACATGTATATTAAGGTTTCAAGAAAAAGGTTTTATCTCATTTTGCGTTGAAAATACATATCCTGATACCAGAATGACCAAATTGTTAAGATAACCTTAAAGTCATACAAATACGGGGATAGAGCCTAGCCAACCATTCAAGAGACAGACACAGTACATACAATCATTAACCCCACTGCAGTATGCATATACACTGCCACCACAATGCATCCTGGATGGCTTGAAATTAGCATATTTTCATAAGGGGAGGAAATTTGCATTAAATCTGTTAGTCTCAGAGTAGATACTCAGATACTCCAGTTTGGACACATGTAGCAGTGACCTTTAACGTTACTCCACCTACCTATTTTCTATCGCAAGCAGTCTTCAAATAAGCAACCTAAATATCAAGTTTCAACACAATATCTCATTTTTAAATAAAGTAATTTAGCATTTACAGTCTTTGCATCTTAAGTAAACTGACCTTTTTCTAAGTGGTCCCACTTTCAATCCAAAGCAAAGCAAAGTAGCTACAAATTCAGCACGTTTCAAAATATCTTATTCCTTCTAAAGTTATTGAGCGGAAACGGTTTGAATTTTAAGTAACAGTCAGCTCTGCCCCACCAACATCAAAGTCAGTCAAACTTTATCTAACACTTGTGTACGAAAACTGCTTAAAAAAGTAACGCCTTTCAAAAGAAATCGCCCGGAAACCATATTTCGATTTTTAGTAACATTGAACAGTGACCTTGACCCCAACAGCCCCATTTTCAAGTGAAGTTTCGTCTTTATTGATGATACCAATATAGCAACTTTAAGTTATCGTACGGAAACTGTTTTACTATTGTTAGTAACAGTGACCTTGACATTGACCCTACCAGCCCAAAAATCGAACGTTACATGTATCTTATGATGTTCCACATGTGAACCAAAAATTGTTGAAATCTGTCAAGCTTTTCATCCTTATTATCCGGAAACCATGAAACCGACAGACCGACAGGCCGACAGACAGACAGACAGACAGACCGAAGCTGACATTTATATACCCCTCATACTTCATTTGTTGGGGTATAATTAAAATTGTTCATGATATTGTGACAAAATCTAACAATACCCGAATAGCATGATCCTCTAAGTTCTTCAACGCCTGTCCGTCTATAGCATCCATGGATTCTTTGGTGTCAGACCTTGGCGGCTGAGTCTTCGATGAAGTCTGACAGACATCTTTCTGTGATTTTAAATGGTTCACTTGATATGCTAGTATTATACAAGGTTAACTGTGAATTTTAAGCTAATATCCTAACATCTAATAAGTTTAACATGTTTTTGTTGGCAAGGATTTCATAGCAACAGAAATAATATCCTTGGGTTAAATGAAAAAAAAAATCAAATTTGAAAACACAGCTGTAAGGGATGTTGAAACAGTTCATGTTGAAACAACCAAAATATTGGAAAAATAGCATATACTATTAGCAAGCACAAGTTCAACTTTCTGCAATGACTACTGAATGTGACAGTCATAGCTGTTACCTCTACAAAACGATTACTCACAGTCATTTCTCTTTTTACTTTGGTAAAGTAATGGTAATAGGACGCCAAGTATGTGATAATTACTTTTTCATCTGGTTTAGATACATCTACATCTAAAATATCAAGAATAAAAATTGTCTGTTAAAATCTGAAACGTTTTATCCTTTTGTTTGTAAATGTTTAAGATATTATGACTTAAACATTAAGATTGTTAACGAGTATTTGATTACAGCTTTGAACAATACACGATGTTCAATAATCTTACATAACATTTGCTATGAACGATTTTAAGAACAAACTATAGTACTAATGACTATTGTATAAAGCGATTGCAACGCAAAATATAAACTATTATACGATGTGCATACATGAAGTAGTTTGTTTTACACGGATTATAAGCTAATTCCGTTCATCATATATGCAATAGCACTCTTTAATATACCTTTAAACACATCCACTCTTTAAAAAGTTTAGTATTTACATAATCATGGAAGGTTGTTTCAATAACTGAAGATTAAGATAATAATAACAGTAATAACGAGCACATATTTTTAATTATCCGATTCAAAGCATTTTAATCAAAAACAGTATAATGGATTTAAGTTCTAACTATACCTAAAAATTTGTTCACAGACAGGCAATCAGTTTAGTGCGCTAATAGATTTACAAACCTTCAGCGTCAAGAAGTTTTGGAATGCCGAGCTTTTCTGCCGCGATATCAAAGGCGTAATTTAGGTTGCCGATGTGGTAGGCTGGATCAAGATCTTCGAAATCTAGCAAATCAGGTCTTTACAAAGGAAGAAAGAAATGTAATACAAATATGTGTTTCTTTCAAGTTAAATTGGTTAAAGGTAGCAAAGTACGGAATTGTAGACCTTTGTACATCCAGGAAAGCAGCAAAAACATATTTAAAACATTTAACACACAGTTATAATAATAACCGAACACATACATCATTGGGATATATCTGACAAAATGTTGTCAAATCAAGCTAACAAACTCAGGTACATTGTAGGTATATGTCGCAAAAGACAGAAGGCCAAGGTTTTACCATTATCTTCGCAATGTTATATAGTCAATAGAAAATTACCCCTTTTACAGTCGCTAATACACAGTAGTACTGCTACAAACTTGCAGTAATACCGGATTATTTATATTCGTATGTGGCTATTATTGTAAAATTTTAAAGCTGAATATATGATAGAAACGATATAATTTGGATATGTTTCAGAAAGCGGTTGCAAGGATATTTGCAGAAAAGCGAAGATAGGCCTAAGGGTGATCCTGGAAGTGTGTTCCTTGATTTTAGAGCTTGTGTCAAACTCAACAATTGGTAAATTCACATGATACAAGTAGTATTTAGTTAAGTGGGAACTTTCTACTGTCAGTTTATGTGATTTAATATCGGCCTGGAAGTAGCAATATGATTTTTTACCAGTCAAGAAGCAGTAAATTGAATGGTTGCGCGTTTAAACCACTTCTTCGGACATGCAAATTAACAAGAAATAAATTGAGTTCAACTTAAAAATCGTTCAAAACATATTACAATTAGTATTCAAAACTTTCCGAAATACAATATTAAGTAATTACAATTGTAATAAACATTATAATCGTTAATCAAAACAAGGCAACGTGTTAGAGCTTTATTTGATATCAAAATAATATAGATGGAATAATTATTCAGTAACAGTATGCATTATAATGTAGGTTCGTATTTTTCGAGTTGGATATGTAAACAATATCACGCGAGTCAGAAGCCTTATGTGGTTCACATACTCAACGAGAAATAATAAGAACCTACTATTATAATAAATTGATACATTCTACAAAAGAAGGTTTCGATATCATCAACTTTCACTTTTCTTCAAAGCAAAGAAAACAAGTTAAATAATAATTAAAAAGTAATTCATAAATTGTATACTTAAGGTATCTCTAACATTGCAAATGGCGAAACCTTGCTAAAAATTAAACACGACTTTTTGGGGAAATACTCACTGCTACATACATTTGAGTGAAGAAATGTATTTATCTACGTATGAAATACATGTAATGTTTGCAATCTCAGTTTAGTCTAATTCATGTTCTAATTACCAAGCACATACTAAAACGATAAAAAAACCAATTGCATGAGAACTCTGAAATTTATGGACAATATATCAAAGCAACCCATACCTGAAATAAGTATGCGTCAAAATAATGTTTATAAGAAATTCAAGGAAAACTTACTCCCGGGTCTACTTTCGGTTTGAAGTCAAACATATTGATGTACTACTTAAAATGTATGACATTATTTTGACAGATGACCGTAAAAATACTGTAAATAAGTGTTTACGCGATAGCTGTATCATTTTTCCAGACGTTTTAAACAGCAATTCTAAAGTTCTTGTGCAAACGGTATTTCCTTTTTATGTGTGTCTCTTCTATATAAATAAAGCATGTGTTCAAACAACTTGAGCATCCAAACTCAAATACAGCCACAAGACACTATATTCCTTCACTTGTGTTGGTCTGCCAGTGGGAGTAATGTCGAATTTTTAAAAAGTTCATCAACATGTTGTGACTTCAAACCGAAAGTAGACCCGGAAGTTAGTTTTCCTTTAATTTCTTCGAAACCCCAACACTATTTTGACGAATTGGCAGTAAACATTTAGACCAGCATATAATTATTTTAGGTATGAGTTGCTTTGGTATATTGAATTTCAGAGTTCTCATGCAAACGGTTTTTCTTTTGTTTCATTATGTGCATGGTAATTTTGCGTGATCTTTGCCTTCGTAAGTCCTACCTGTGTGCATGAATAAGGGCATTGAATCCAAGCCCATTTCTCCAACTGTTGCTGAAATTTGTGATTTTCACTCCAGGGTATCTACAACAAGTACAATAACTGTTTGATTTAACTTAATTGCAAGTTGAATAATTGGATTCATTCAGACTGTTCCTGATAGTTACTCACTTTTTGGTGTAATCGGCCAAATCCAAAATACATTATGTTAAAATTCAATATTCTTTCGAGCATATTAAACCTGGAAAACACATTTCAATTTCAAGCATTAAGTAATATCAATTTTAATATACTAGAGATACTATTTTTTTTATCCAATTACATCCTACGCAAAATTTCTTGACTTATTGATCTGTAGGTGTTATCATTTAAACACTCTACCTGTTTAACTAAGAGAGGAATCTAATGCGAATTTCCACAAGAGATATAAAAGCCATTGGTCTTTTGCCGACCATAATTTGTGTTATCTATCTTCGGGTTAAATCAAGTGTATATATCATATTATATCTCATTTAAGATGATAGCCTGCGTTTAATGCGAATTTTTCCGCGATATGTTTCTTTATATTATGCAATTATCCGACGTAAAAAATAACAAGTATTGATGTACAGCAGCGATTTTAAAAATCTCGCTTTTAAAATTTGTTTATGCAAGTGAAATATATGGCATTTTTTATTTCGGTCAGATTTTATTTCCCTGATTTCACTGATGTCTGTGAAAAAAAAATATACCTAGACGTTACACTCTGGCACCACAACAACAGAGCATCTGTGGCTGATCGTTTCTCACCACTGTCCTTATCGTCGGCCTGAACACCAGAACTTACCTGATTTAAATATTATAAAATAGTGTATTCAACTAACTGAATAATAAACTTTTTTTGCAAAATAGTTCATGTTATTTCAAAGATTTATTCAATTGAACAAAATACGCTGTTCTTGCTATTTTTTTAAAAGTGAAATAAGGCAATCAATTCATAAAATCAAGCAAGCATTCTTGATCTAAGTCGTTCCATAGAAAATAGTTTCCTAACTTTTATATAAAGTTATTATAATATCGATGACTTTGATTTTTAATATTGTTTTCATTTAAGAAGGTAGACCCATTGGCAACCAACATCTTATGGTATTTGAATTTCACAGTGTGTTGTCTTTTCTAGAGATTGTAAGAATGTTAAACATTTCAGTGAATGTAACCTACAGTAGGCATTACGAAATATCTTTTAAAACAGGGGTATCCATACCACAGATTAAGAAAACATTTTTGGTAATCAATTATTATGCATGTTTTATTGCCGATATCCAGATTTCATTCACAAATACAGCTGCAGCAAAATCAATAATTGCAACAAGGTAGGTCTCAACCAGTGTTTAACCGAGTTTCGAAATACAAGGCAATATTAGTTCTCCATGTCATTCGTAAAACATGATATACTATAGCGCTCTGTGTGCTTGGTGATAAGCACACCTAAAATTGATCGCTTTGCGCACCGCTTTGTTTCCACGATGGTGCTTTCGAGCAAAGAACACCAACGCAAAATTGTCAGACCCCACTTGTGCAATTTCACTAAAAATCATATCACTAACTTAAAGTTGAAATAATCGTTTGACAATTTGGTCGGCCAGAGGCTTTCTGTTGCCAGTTAAATAAAACATAACCTGTAAACAACTCAAAGATGAAGTTTGTAAGATTATGCATGTAACCTAATTAGTAAGCGCAAGATCATGTCACCATCTAGTAAAAACTGTCAACAACTTACCACTGGAGTTTCGATTTCATTGACATGTAAACGAAGGATGATGATCCAAATGAGACCAAGTATGAGACTTCGATTTCCGTCTATAATATCCTCCGCTCCAATGTTTTCTATACATGTCTGCATGATATACAGGTTTCACGTTTCATAATCTTATAAAATTATGCTAAGTCGGGTTTATAATGTTTATTTAGTAAATTGATTATTTAGTAAATTTTCATTTAAAAGCATTAAAAGCTGGTGAAAATACCGGTCTTGAATTAAAAAAGCAAAAACACATTATAGTGTGTTTCTGTATTTATCGGCTTAAAGGATACGCACATGTCATTCTTTAGTTAATAACATTTCTGTGACGATAACTTGAACTTCCTAAGGGGAGACGAGAACATCAAACAATTCAAACAAAGCTTCAACACAACTTTAAAACAGTTTTACATATTAAAGACCAGGTTGAGGTTATGATATAAATTGAGCTTATTAACTATATGCTATAGTCGGATTTAAACTATTTTTATGTAAATATGTTAAAATATTTCTTATAACCTTTGTTTTAAGAAATTCTAGGCATTTGTTGATGTTTTCTGCTTTCTGCACTTTTATTATTCCTCTGTTTGGTCTGCCAAGTTTCTCTCCGGATAGAGTCTCCAGTAATTTTATAAGGATCTTACCATCTGCAAGGTCAGTGAAAAGGTCACTTATTTCCAGACTCTCCTAAAATAAAACAAATAGGACAACAGTGACAAAGATATCAATATATCTTGTAATCTAAGTAAGAACTATTGCCAAAATGAATAATATTTGTGTTTCATCGACCAAAGCGTTTTATTCTCAACAGTTATAGCAAGTGTTTCTCAGCAGTTTATTTTGCTGTAGGGAAAAGAAAGTCATAAAGCAACTTGTATTGAAACAAAAGTAATAATTTAAAATTAAACATGCCAAAAGGGAGATTGCAATCTGTTAGATGAAAACAGAACTCTAAGGTCATAAAACACTAAAAATGTCACAATATTGGAGGTTCGGTTTCATTGAGCATGTTAAAAGTGGAAAGAGACACCATCCATCGAGACAAATTTTCTGAGCAAAATGTAACAGACGCAATTTAATAAGAACAAAATCTACTATACATGTAATTTAACAATTGTCTGTATGCGAAATGTGTGTTTTGTCTTCTTGTGATACTTTCCTGATAGATTTGTCGCATAAAAATGATATTACATTCAACAGGCTCTTGATGCTTACTTTGATAAGGGTGGCATTGACCCATTTTGTGAATGTTTTCTTTTGACTTTCATCGTACGCATCTCTGGAGGAAAATATTTTCAACTTCTCGAAATCTTCAGTACTCGAAGACTTCTTTACCATGCCTTCTCTGGTGTAACATACATAAAGAATAATTCACATCGTATTTGTACTGGTGTAGAATAAACACTTCTGAATCAGATTATATACACTTATAAACATGTTTAATATGACCAATAGAAGTAAAAATTGCATGACATAATTTAAAGGTATGACATTACTTAAAACATGTTTTAAGTAGTGTACGTTTATCACAATGAGATGAAAAGGTAAACATGTCGTTTCATGCTTATCATTATAAATACATTAGACGGAACTTGCATGAACGATCCGGCTTTGAGTCAGTCCGGATTGTACCAGACTCGTTCCATGTCTAAATTGGAATGAATATTTTATTCAACAGAACTTCTTGGTACCAGCTGAATAAATGTACACAAATTTAACCTATCGGGTTTCATTTTGTTATTTTTAAAATAATAGTATAAACGCATGCTCTCTGCACCGCTCTACATTTTAGCTGAGCGGGCAGGTGTATTTTAGTATGTTTCTATTCTTATTCGAATATTTACCTTTCTAATAAACTCAATAAATTCGCAAAGTTGTTCATATAAGACTTTAAAGATTCAATAATTATTGTAACCTGCCTATATAAGAGACAAGACAATAAAATGAGATTTTTCGAAGACTCCAACAAATTTATGCTGCAATTCATTCTCTCTTCTTTATTAATATTTCTATATCTACCTTCTAATAATGTCTTGTGTTTCGGACATCTCAAGCATCATAGAGTTACTCTGAAATAAATGCTTATCATACAGTTTTAATAAATGTCACTATCAAAATTACATTTAAATAAGTGTCTCTTGTTACAAATGTAACTCAAAGAAACTAAGTCCAGGAACTATTCGTGCACATACTGATCCAATATTCTCTGTTTTACTAAATTTAATCGTTGGTGGAGGGCATTTTAGCTACATTCAACAGTGTTTATTACCATATATTCCCTAACAGATTATTTACATTCAAAGTTCATTCATCTTATATTCAACTGTTTGTATTTGTCATATTATTTAGTTAATTCAACAGCGAATTTAGTTTAGCCTTGTGTTATGTTATACACCCTATCTAACCTGGTACTCTACGCGAACGACACTTAGCCAAGATTACGGCATATGCATCGCTCGTAACAGGCATAGCCGGTGTCAAAGTATGAAATTTTGCGGAGTGCTAACAGTGTGGCGAGGGCAGTAAATTAAATGTGAATTTCAATCACGACCCAAGATTATGCTTAACACACCAAGCCAGTATTTTGTTCATATTTTTGTCGTGTTCGGTAGCTTTAAATGTTCTGTTTTCGTCAATTATAAAACTGATAAAACAACTTTTATCACGATAAATAGATTTGTGCATTTACCTTAAAATAATCCTTACTATGATGTTGATAAAGTATCAGACTTTTGTTATCTAAAGGGCTTTGAAATTGTGTCATTTCATTAAGTTTATCGTGGTATTTAATAAATTCAATACTTATCAAGTCAATTGGATAGCTTTGTATTGATTTGAGATATAATATATTCAAACTGGAGATTCACGTTATAAGTTTTATCTCACATTTAAAACCTGTTTTACGACGTCTAGTAATTGCACCGAAGTTACTGCGTGTATTCAAGTTTTGAGTTTCTAAAATTTAAATCAAAATCTCTTTTCGTCGCTTTGAGATTGTTCAATAAGCAATGAGTTTTCGATAGTTTAATTTTAAGCCGACTGTCAAAGAGTCACGAATAGTCAAATTAATACAAAAGGTGTCTTAAATTCAGGACTAAGTCTCCATTGGCTAAAGCATCTATCTGAAAATCAAAGGAAGATAAATTTTACCGCTTTATACAAAAGAAAAAAATACTGATAAGTAATATACGAAAATTAGGTTGAACGCAATGTATATTCTACAATATTTAACAATAAGCTATACATAAGCATTATTATATAGAAGAATATTACAGAAGAGACCAACAATGATTAGTGACATATTGTTCCCTTCCTTTTCTATACCTCTTAAAATTATCCTAAGGTATATTAAACATTAAACACAGTTTATTCCACTTTTTTATTTAACGTTTCGGCCTATTGACCTTTACCCAAAATCCACAAATAGCATACAATCACTTTTTATATGCCAAATAATCAATAACCGGAAATATTTATGGATTTTGATAAAGGATGTATCTATAGCTAAAACATTTAAATAAATAGTTTTTTTTTAAATTTAATTTACTTATGTTTGGCAGGAAACATTTGATGCGAATTATTTATTGACACAAATAATGAACATGAAAAGTTTAACAGTAACAATAACTTGAGAGAGCAAAGATTGATATGTGTTGAATTGCTCTGAGTCAAATGAATTATTCAGATATGCGATGCAAAACCTGACATGACTTTTAAGGCATACTGACCTTAAAGTTTCCTTATAAACACATGCACCGTTAAACTTGACTGTAAATGAATATGTTTAATTATAATTGAACTTAACAGGTTTATGCTTTGTCCTGCTTACCTTCCTCCATCAGAAATGACATTTGTCCATATAAAGTATTGGCTCCGTAGAATTCTATAAAAATTCATACACAAAATATAAAGGACTGATTTATTAATCAATATTTCTTCAAAATCTCTTTTGGATAACAAGAAATCTAAAAATAATCCTGAAACATCGAAACA